>PISX010002354.1:0-163267 GCA_004024625.1 Mellivora capensis | reverse complement strand
CAGATTTCAACTGAACCGGGCACCAGAGTTAGCAAGTTACTTCCTAAGCAAACAGGACCTCACACAGTACCCCAAGGCAGGTAAGGATACAATTAACACCACCTGATTTTTTGTTCTGGAGGGCTCCAATGTTGGGGAGGGTCAATTCAGTGTTGTTTTATCTTATTCTGATACAATGAATAAGGCATGAGCCTAATTTACATCAAAGACTGGTGCCTCACGGTTTTAAAAAAATCTCTAAAAACTCCTATTCCTTCATATTTTAACTGCAATACCACCATTTTTTCCCTGAGGCTCCCTATATATTTTAATTATGAGTCGGAAAGAAAGTATATCAAACCTGGCAAATAATATGACATTATGTCCTCATTTTAATTAGAAAATATTTTTTTTTAGAAAGGATCCATATGTAAATCCTCTTGAATGGAGAGATTAAAATAAATGTTTCAATTTAATTAAATTATTTCATATAAATTTCATTTGCAGCTTTCTATGTAGAAATTTGTAAAGAGTTATGGAAAACACTTAGCAGAATATTTCTGTTCTGGTAAAGACCTCAAAGCCCTGCCATATTTCACCCTTCAAGATCTTGCAATAGGGAGGTAAAAAGGAGACTACGAAAGAGATTGCCAAATGCCCTTAAGTTTTAGAAAGGAAAATACAGTCATCTAGACACCGCCATTAGAATCTTTATTAATAAAATACATATATTTTTCAAGTATTTCTCTTCTTTAATAACATGTTTTGAGCTTGTTGGATTCTCTCTCCTTTTGCATGTTGATATCTTGTCTGTCTTCATTATGGCTGCCAGCAACACCAAGCTTTGTGTGGGAAATTGTCATTTGGAGACACAGCATCTTTGACTTTTTTGTGAGACTGCTGCTGTTGCTTCCTTTGATAAACAAAAGCCCTTTTCTGTGGTTTGTGTGGTTCTTCAAGGGAAGGCATTAAAGAAATAATTAGCTAGGCTGGTAGTTTCAGGAGAGGGAAACTGCTACCAGAAGAACCCATTTTTTGTTTTGGTCAACAATCAATAGTGGGTTTTGGTTTTTTGGTGTTTGTTTTTTGTTTGTTTGTTTGTTTGTTTGTTTTGCTACAAGTCCTTTATAAAATGAAAGTGCCAAGACTCAAAATACGATCTTTAAGCAACAAGAAACATGCACAAATGGGGCTAATTTTGACTTGCTCAGAGGTTTGTTTTTTTTTTCCCCCTCCATTATGGCATTGATCTCAACAGCTGTAGGTACTTAAACTCTCTTTCTGGAAACCTTGCACCCTATATTATGCGCAAGAGAAGAAGTAGGGACGATTATTACCGATTTTTCGCAGAGCCCTGGGAGCCACTCAGGAGGAGGACATTCTTCCTCCTGCCACAATTCCTTCACGCTCACCAGTCATACCAGCTTCTCGTAAAATGGCACAGTAATATTCATTAGGAAAGATGGAATTGTTATATATAAGAACAAAGGGAAAAGAAATGGTAGGAGAAAGAAGGGAAAGAAAGTTGAGCTAGTCTCTTTCAAGCTAAGGGTGCCTGAAATGATACGTAATGAAAGGGCTTTGTGGATTTGATTGGGTGTGCGTGAGCGGTTAGGGCACCTGTGCCCGCAGGGGGCCGCACCAGCAGTCATGTGGTAATGCTGGTGTGTAATTACGGAGCACTTAACTGCATTCAGCCATGGTTTGTTTCTCTGATAATTTCCACTTTCATTGTTCAAGGGGCTGTGGACACTCGTGGAAGCTGAGGTTCGAGTACCTGCAGCTGTTGAGATAAATGAATGTTGTAGCTGTTTCTGAAAGTTTCTAGTAGGAACGCTGCTTAAGAGGGAAGTTTGACGGAAATACAGTTAAAATATTCTGCTTACTTTTCCAAAGCCATCAAATCCTAAATCTATAAATGGATCATTCCTTATTCCTCTTCATTTCACAAGCTGGCTGAGCTCCTTTTTCTCCCCTCCCAGTAGCGCTGGTCCTCCTTGCATGCTATTAAATTCTCAGTATGGAAAAGCTACTTCGATTTTTTATTTAGCTCTACAGACATAGCCCCTCTGTTGTCAGTCTGCAGTTCTGATATATAACAGATTCAGACATTTATAAAACATGATAACCTGTTTATATGAAAGAATAAAAATGTTCCAAAAGGACAAAACCTGGCCAGATCTGAACACAAATCTGCTCCCATTTCCTTGCATTGCCCTCTGCCAACCAAAGCTCCTGCACACATTGTTTATTTGTGTTTAAAGTATTAAGTTTGGGGGCACCTGGGTGGCTCAGTGGGTTAAACCTCTGCCTTCGGCTCAGGTCATGATCTCAGGATCTCTGGATTGAGCCCTGCATGGGGCTCTCTGCTCAGCCGGGAGCCTGCTTCCCCTGTCTCTCTGCCTACTTGTGATCTCTCTGTCAAATAAATAAATAAAATCTATTTTAAAACAAGTATTAAGTTTGAACATTAAAAACAAAGATAAAACCAAAAATTAATGTAATTTCATATGAGCACAAGGGAGAGAATATATATATCTTATCTTCCATTTGCCAAAGACCCTTTATTTCACCAACAAAAATATGGGCTTTATTTAGTACTGCTTGATTTGATACTATTATTCTTCTCGTTTGACTGTATTTTACAAATAGTTTATTCAAATTAATATAAAAATTAAGAACCTCTATTAAGCAATACAAAACTTAGCTATTGCTTAGAATGTCTGGCAGTTTCAGCAAGCAATACTGTCTCAAACTATGAGTTACATTTCTAAATTGGTCACTAGTGGCCTAGTAATTTGTTTGAAGAAACATTTTCTCTTCCTGTGTGTGTGTGCTTAGATAGAGACAGATGAAGATGATGGATGGATAGATGGATGGATAGATGAGAAGTAGATGACAGATACATACATACATACATACATAATACACAAATGTTAAAGTAATAATAGGGGGGCCTGGCTGGCTCAGTCAGTAAAGCTTACAACCCTTGACCTCAGGGTCGTGAGTCCAAGCAATATTACTGATATAATATTCTGGGTAAAGAGAATATAATTTTTATTTTTGTAATTTTTTAAATCCAAAATTATTTATAAGCAAATTTTAAAAAATTTACATGTGGCTTAAACACATACAACCAAGATTCTGTCCTCAACTTCTTCCCTTGCCCTCTCTTTCCACACATACCCTGAGCTTATCATACAAATTACTTGTAATTTCCTTCAATGGATGCCCTATTTTATCTCCCTGGGGAACTATGACGTGCTGTTCCAGACAACAAATGAGGCCATCTCCCCAGAAAAGCCTTTCTCTGATCTCTGCAGGCAAATTAAGTCTTTCTTCTTTGTGAGAAATGTATTTTTTTTTATGTTTGACTTCCTTATAAGACATTAAAAAAAACAACAAGACTGCATTTTGTGTGACCTTAGTCATGTTACTTAACTTTTGTCTGCCTCTGTTTATTTAAAATATGGAGATGACACCACCTACTCATAGGGGTATTTAGAGGACCAAGTCAGGGTAAATCAGGTAAAGTGTTTAGAGAGGCCTGAGGTATAATAGGTGTTCCATGATGTTAGTTATTACGGTGGTGTGATGGTGGTAAGTGGTACAGTATCAGGAAAGTACTAGAATGATAGGAGGGATCATGGTATATCGTACACCAACCATTGCAGAAACTCACTAAATATTTTCAGGTATATGAATAAATGGATGCTCAGGGAGTACAATATTATAATATCAAAGGGAAGAAGTAGTGAAGGTTTCAACCATGGTGGTAACAAGGAGCAGAGGAGGAGCAAATGAATTTGCAAAGCCTTCATGGAAATTTACATCAAGTGGTAATCCCTTGACTATGGGGTGAGAGGCAAGGGATACAAACTCTTATACCATCATTATCTTGGGACCTCCACAAAGCCCCATTTTATTTCTGGGATATGGTTATCCCTGGGATATTAGCACTATCTCCACCAGGCAATATGGATCAGCTTCTGATAGGGTCAAGTACTTCTCTGCGTTATGCAAGGCATTTGTTTAAAAGTTTCTTATATCTATGTGGCAATCTTTAGTCAGTGTGTGGTTGTATACATTTGAAAAGATTGAGATCAAAGACAATATATAAACACATAATAACATAATAATTTTTTTAATGAGACTTGTAAACAAGGTGAGGGAACAAGAAAAAAAAAAGAAAAATGTAACAGCCTAGGTGTTGTTATTTTTAATATTAATTTGCTCATTCATATCCTATATGGCTTTTAAAGAAAAAGAAAAAGTCACATAATCCTGGCTCAAAACTGTGTTTCATCAGAGAAGTTAAGTGATTTTGTGAAATCAATTAAATCAATGTTAAAAAAATAAATGCAAGAATACAAATGTTCCACCTCTTAATAGCATTTTATTTAAAAGTTTACAATTAGAGCACATATAATAACACAAAAAGTTTAAAAGTGACACAGGCTGCCCTGTAGAAAGCACTTTTCTTGTAGGCAGAAGGAATGGGAACCTTGTGCTTAAAATGTGTGGCATTCATAGCGTAGTATGGGGCTCAGTAGATCAACAGAATCCAGAATCTGAAGATATGAACATAACTTCCAACTTATTCCAAAACTGGTGGGGGGAGGTCGGAAAAGATGCCATCAACCTGAAGACTTCACTTGGCTCAGGTTAAATCCATAGGAAAACAAGAACAGAAAACCACCTCAGCGGCATCTACTCTCTGCAGACATACTCCAAAACATAAAACTACAAACCAATGTCCTTTAAAGAAATCCATACTTTAAAGACCTCTGTCACTTCTCAAATTCAGTACTGTGGAAAGGAATAGGGATATTCCTGGGTGAGCCAGATAATTGAGAATAAGTATCAAAAAGATGCCTACACAAACATCATGATGAAGAGGTTCATAAATTAAGTCCATATTTCATTTTAACAAATTTTGATAGTATTCTGCCTTGTTAAATTGTCCTGAGTGTGGCAGATGTTATTTAAAACCAATGACAATAATGTCTTGAAAATATGTATAGTAATAGTTCAGAAGATAGAGAAGTGACGTTTTCTACCTTGATCATCATTAATCAGCACCATAAGATGTTAGCTGCAAATAAGCACATAGGTAAGTTTGGCCCGCCAAAAATAAGGCATCAGAAAACAGATGAATTCTCATGCAGAACAAGTTATTTAGGAAGCAGTTTAAGAAAGGTTTGTAAAAAGTGACGGACAACCATTTGTGAAAGAAAGGATGTTAAGGCATAGCCAAGTAAACTGAAATAGTTTGCTGTCAATATTTGTCTCTGCGGAAGACAGTTGGGGAATCAGTTCCTTTAGATCCAGTGTGGCTTGGGTTGCTTCTGGCTGGAGCCCAGTGTTGATTTCTCTATGCCATTTTCCCAGTACTGTACTGCCTGTAGTGGAAAAGACTCTTGGAGTCCACTTTGCGGGATTTCTGCACAGCCTCAGCAAAAAGTTTGGTAACCTGAAAACATAAGGGTAGGAATCCTAGTGACCCACATGACATGAAAGTGAAGATTTAATGAAGCAGGAGCAAAAGATCAGTTTCTGCTCCCAATTTCCAAAGGGACATGTGATGAAAGACACAAAAATTTTTATTTAATCAGGACTGTCTCCTATATTTCAGACCTTATCATGAGTAAGCTAAGCCCTACCCCTCAACTCCCCCCCTCCCGCCCCCGGGGATTAAAACTGGACTCAGGGGGAAAAAAATACAATGAGTCGAAAGTCACTGAGTCTTGAAGTACAGTTCTTCTCCGCGATAAATTTGGTGGGTCATGTCCAAGTAGAACTAAACATACCTCATGTGATCGTTTTCTGTGAATTGGACAAGTGCTTACACTGTATCTGGATCCTCAATTATCATTAACCTGTTGCTCTTTTATGATGGCTTTTATTTAGAAACAATGGAATAAAAGTTTGTATCTTTATTCCATGCCACACCACACTTTTTATTTAAAAGATAATTGCACGGCTAATGAGTAAGAATGGCTATCTGTGGCTTTTGATTATCTCAATTACTTGATCACCAACTGTCTATTAGGCCATGACCTACCATAATAGCACCATTATTTTAGATTCTATTTAAAAATTCTTCTCCATTCTGAATGTTACAAGAAGGGGAGAACAGGGATGTGCATATGTTGATGAATACTCTTAAGGGAGACACAGAAATAAAAACCAGCACGTAGCTATATTTGAGGAAAAGAACATACCTGGAAATTAGTGAGGAGAGCAATTCCACTGTCAACAGCTGTCCTCCGAATCACATAATTATCATGGACGAACTTAGTGTTGTTATTGGGGAGGTTAATCACCAGGTCAATGCTGCCATCTCTAATCAATCTGGAAGAATAGTCAAAATAAACAAAAGTTTGTAGGTGGCAATGTATATTTTATAATTAGTTTTTAAAATACTAACATAATTATTCTCTTATGCCATTCAAGTCAAAGCCATACTGAGTTGACTGCCATCTGCCCTCCTCTGTTCCTAAATAGATGTTCAAATTACATGAATTTTTGTACTGTGTTCTTGAAAGAATTCTGATGGAAGCCTAACTAAGTAAATGGAAAGGTTTTTCTTTCCCAAATGCTATCTATCCATAGAAGAATTGGTAATTTGATAGGTATTTACTAATTTTACAAGGGTTGTTTTTTTTTCCAGTATTGAAGTCCATTCCACTCCCATACTCCCAATTCCCAGACTTTTACCTCACTGCCTGCTTCCCAGTGCCTCTCAGCTAATGGTATGCCAACACAGGTATGCCAACACTTGCTTTTGAATTAAGTCTCTTCACATTCTGTTGCTGGACTGCTATACGCACTAGGGGACATTTAAATGTCAAACAGCATGAAGGAATGCTAATTGTTGTTTTACAGATTTCTAACCAAGTGCCTGTAGCATCTTTGGAAATCTACTAAGGTGTGAACAATTTGCCCTTCTTTTATTAATTTGATAATGATTTATAGGTTGCCTTCTTGAGAGCCCAAACAAATGGTAGCCATTTAACAGATTGTAATATCCTGGAACAATTGAGAATCTTCTCCTAGGTACCTATGCCACATACTTCTCTAAGTGTTGATGTAATGGAATTCCTAAAGACTCACATTGTGTACTAAAATAATATGTCTTACCAAATCTAATGATGACATAGCCTGAGGCGTAATAACCAACCTGATCAGAGAATAGTAAATTAGGTAATTCAATGGTTGATGTTATCCTAGCACTCACCACAGTCTCCTGCATAGAGCAAGTGTTCAATAAATTGGACTGATTTATTCACACACAAACCTCAGTAAAATGCAGCTGGTCAATCTTATATTTGATATACACACTACATACAATATAAGTTTAATGTAAAATATAAAGTGCTGTATTATATTCTTCATGTCTCTGATTCTCATCACTGAGATCTTGCTGTCCATTCAGGAAAGCATCCTTACTAGAAAATATTTTGAAAGATGCTATGTATCAGTCTATAGACATATGGCATTATATGTTATAGTAACAGCAAAGTTCATGAGAATGAAACTTTACTATAATCCACAGATTTATTCATCTGAAATGGCTAAGAGGACTTTTAGAAGACTTGCAATAGGGTAAGGTGAAGTATTCACATCATACTAGTTTCCAAAAATTAATCCTCTATCTGTAGGAAGATAGAACTCTGCCCCAGTTCTTACTTTCTGATGGAAGAGAGGCTGGGATTCTGTCCTTCCTGAGACGGCCATGCCACTGGGGTGGCAGGGACATTGTTGGCATTGAGCCAGTCTGATGTGGCTTCCGTGGCAAAGAGCTGCATTTAAAATGGAAAAGTCAGTTACTGAATCACAGAGAAGGCTTTCATGGAACAAAGAAACCTAGTGGGACACACTTGTCACTTAAATCATAAAGTAGAAGAAAGTGGTATGTATGAGAAGCAAGAATACCCTGGATAGAGATTTGGACTCACTGTCCAGAGTCATGTGCACTTCATATATTTTTAAAATATTCTAAGGAACAACTTAATAACCTCAACTGTAACTGCTTTTGTAGAAGAAAAAAATAAAGAATTATTACTGGCTGAGGATTCACTGTTATCAAACCAACAAAGCCCCATGACCACAGGCCCACTCTGAACATCGGGAATCATTTTGTTTGACTGAACCAGGCTTTGCATGGAGGTATTTGTGGTAAAGAAGTTTTGCCTATAACTGCAACAGCTGGAAACTATGACTTCATATGGAAACAAGAAAAGGGAAAAGAAAAAATATATAGGAAATGCATTGGACCTTTGTCCCAATCCTGCGTAAACTAAACTTTCTAAGTGTTTAGCTGCCAACTCCCATGGAGTTTATGGTACCTTTGTTATAACTTAAAATTAGTTTTTCTAATAATTTTATTCTATTGAAGTTTTGAAACTATCACGTTAGTTAAATCTTTCAAGTTGAAAGGATATATTTTGAGCTATTTCATTCCTTAAGATTCATTAATATTCTCTTTTGTGAGTAGATTTCAGGGCTTACAGAAAACAACTTGAAAAAAATTGATATCACGTACCTTGAAGCCTTCGTTGTGTAATTGTTCAGCCACATCAAGGAATCTGGGACGGAATGATTGCTGAAATTAAAAGAATTTAACAAAACTCACTTTCCAGATATTCCACTCTTTATTTAGTCATGTGCAATATGGTATTCTCTCATGCCATTATCAGAGGCAATGCCATATGTTGCCAGGTGCTTTAGATTCAAAGGTGACAAGTTCGATCCTCTCATCCTCCTAGAGTGAGTACCGAGTTCTTACTTATTTCTCCATATAGGTAAAATTACATCCACATAGTCTTGTTCTCTACAGTCTGACTTTCCACCTTGCCCTCAAGTTCTTCCACTCCCTACTTAATCCACTTTGTCTGCAGATTAAGATTCACCTTGGTCCTACATGGATCCTTCTCCAGGTCTGGGAGAATTTAAACACACCTGGGTTAGGAGTCCAACACCAGGTCAGCCTTGTTGACGGTTCTGCCTGCTCAACTGGTTCTACCCACTGAATTCTAACTTGGTCCTGTTCTTAGATGACTGGGCCCTGTCCTAACAGCTTGCACATACCTCCCTTCAATAAGTCAACCATTTTGGACTCAAGTTTGCATTAACTTTAAAGTAAAGAATAAGAGAATGGGCTCTAGAGTCACTGAGCTGCCTTTGAGATCCTGGTTTTACCATTCATTTTTAGTGTGTCCTTAGAAAAATTAATGTCTTTGACTCTCCATTTCTTCCTTTTTAAAATGGCAGTGAGCATGGTAGTGTATCTTTTCTTAGGACTCTACAATAAACTGTGTGACCTTGAGCAACTTACTTAACCCCTCTGTGATGTACTTTCCTCATCTGTTAAATGGGAATAGCAACAGTATCTGTGTCAAAGGGTCATTATAAGTATTCAATGAGTTAGTTTATAAGCAAGCACTTCTTAAAAAAGTATCAGTATAGGAACTTAGTCCATTAATAGTTGTTGTACAAAGTTACTTGCCCATTAATGGTTCTCATTAAGTATTCATTGTTATTATTAAAACGTTTGTTTTTCCAGCCTCCCAGAGACTAGATTCCTGCCCCTGGACACTAGTTTCCAAGCCTGACTTCCGCTACTAGCTGTCATATTTCAAATATAAGCCAACTTTCTCCTCACATATATTTTACTTCCAGACAAGCTTTCCTCAGGTTCCATCTCACCATTCAGATATGTTCTTAGAGCCCACTGTTGTGAACTTCCTAGAACCTTAGCGGGACCCATCTGGTTTCCAGGTCCCGCTTTCCATGGACTCCTGCACATTGTCACCAGGGTTCCCCATTCTGAACTTACCCCTTCCTGTGACCACAAACCAGTATTTGCAAGACAGTGATCAGGTGAGAGAAAAAAAAAAGCCAAGTGACCTACCCAAAAGTCAATCCCTTACCTTGACCTCATTAACTGGAATGTTTGGGTAACTGAGCTAAACAGAACACTGTTAAAAACATATCTGTTCTGCCTTTGGCTAAACATGTTAGCTGTTTTCTCTTGTAAAAAGTTTACAAACAGATGAAATAATTTGGTTACTTCAGTACATGTTTTATAATCTATTTAGAAACCATGTTGGTAACAGCTAAAAAAAAAAAATCAAGGAATGATCTTATTTCAGAGCCTCAAAGAAACTAAGAATTGTAATAATAAAACATATCAAGATCCTTGCACAATTTTGATAATGTTCAGCCCATAAAACCTCCTAATATTTACTTGCAGTGGCTTTCTGAGAACAGATCTAAATCCTAGGAAAAGGCTCCAAAGACTATGTTCAAATATAAAATTCTTTCGGATTCAGGCTCTCTCAATCCCAGAACTGCAGTTTTATGAGAGGAAACTATTGGCAAATAGAAAAGATAAATGCAACTGGATGAATCTCAGCTAAGGCAGGCTCAGGGGTTATTCACGGACAGTCTTCTAGACACAAATTGTAACCATGCCCAGGATAGTAGCTTTCCATTCCTGCTTAGGACCAAACAGGAAGAAATGGGCCTTAGTTGCAAGAAGCTCATGGCTAGACGTAAAGAAAAGGAAATATAGAAGTATAAAATCAGAGTAACGCAATGACCTTAGAGTAATTTAATGAGGCATATGGCACCCTCCTTAAGAGTAGGTTAGGCAGAAGAATAGGACAATAACTCTTTAAGCTTGATTCTACTTGGAAAGCAGGGGCTGAATTAGACGGCATTTTAGGTTTCTTCACATTTTAAGGTTCCTTGAAATATAGTAAATATACATGAAATATTCTAAATGAACTTCTGAATCTCCCTGATTTGGAACACTACATTGTGACCTTCTGCTAAACACAGGACAGACTTAATTAAGTAAGCACCAGAGCACATTAGAAGATGGAACATAAAATTGTCCAACAAGTTATTAACTGATATGCTAATTGTGTATTGAGCAAATTATTCTCAATTTCTTAAATTTTTCCCTAGCAAAATGTCACTAATAATATATGGCCATGTGATAACATAACATTGAAACCATTTTCTAAAATATAATTTCAGGGGCACCTGGGTGGCAAAGTTGATTAATCATCCAACTCTTGGTTTCAGCTCAGATCATGATTCTCAGGGATGTGGCACTGAGCCCTGTGTGGTGCTTTCTGCTCAGCTCGGAGTCTGACTGAGATTCTCTCCTTCCCTCTGCCCCTCCCCACCAAATGCTCTCTCTCTAAAATAAGCAAATAAATCTTTAAAAATATATCATTTCAGGGTGCCTGGGTGACTCAGTGGGTTAAAGCCTCTGCCTTCAGCTCAGGTCATGATCCCAGGTTCCTGGGATCGAGTCCCACATCAGGCTCTCTGCTCAGCAGGGAGCCTGCTTCCTCCTCTCTCTCTCTGCCTGCCTCTCTGCCTACTTGTGGTCTCTGTCTGTCAAATAAATAAATAAAATATTTTAAAAAAATAAAAAATAAAAAATACATCATTTCACAAGCACAGCAGTTCTCAAAATGTTGTTCCCCAGGAAATCAGTATCACCTGGGAATCTGTTTAAAATATAAAAGTTAAAGGGCACCTGGTGGCTCAGTCAGTTATGCATCTATCTGCCTTCAGCTTAGGTCATGATCCCAGGGTCCTGGGATCTAGCCCTGCATCAGTTTCCTTGCTCAATAGGGAGCCTGCTTCTCCCTCTCCTCCCTGCTCCTGCTCTCTCTAGCTATCTGTCGCTCTCTCTCAAATAAATAAAATATTTTTAAAAAATAAAATAATGTAGAAAAGTTTGGGTCCCACCTCAGATCTGTGGAATCAAGAACTCAGAGAGTGGATCCCATTAATCTGCATTTTAACAAACCCCCCAGATGATTCTGATGCACACTTAAGTTTAGGAGTAGGAGGGAAGAAGGAATAGGAGAACCATCCTTCACTCATTTTGTAATTTGAGGTGAAGATCCATTAACCTTGGCCAAAGTCACAATGAAAAATGTTGAGGAAGGAGTACCAGAATGTAATTTTTTTCTTTGCTATTTTAAAGTAAAATAAGTCAGCAAGTCCTCTAAGACCTGCAGACACCAGTCAGAACCTCATTATGGAGCTGTTTCAATGCTGTCCCCCAAGTGGAAAAGATAAATATCCAACATGACAGTATTGGCAGTTCCCAGCCAGGGAACCACTCTGCCTTCTAGTCTGGGGTGTTGGCTTTCATAGCCACATTATAAGCTTCTATCAAACATGTATTGAACACTTGTGACACATAAAACAGCCTCTCTACAAAAAGAAATTACAGCTGTCAGCTTGCATCTGAGTAGCCCCAGATTTAATAGCTGATTGAAAATACCTGTGTAAGAAACCATTTGTTACTAAAGGTGAAAAGTACAAGTTGATTTATTTCCTGGAAAATGTTTATAAGAAAGAAAGTCCTTTAAAAATGAAAAAAAAAATACATATTTCCTCCAATTATCATTTTCACATTATTCCAACTTCTGGCTGCAGAACAGAAAGCCCAGTTAATGTTGTGTGGTACTTGTGGATTCTACGGGGACGTCTGCATCGACAACTCTATGGTTATTCCTAATGATTCTGTATTGAAGATAAAAGGTTATTCATGTCACTCGGAGTTGTCTTTTTCAAATAAAATGCTTGCTCTGTGTTTCAGAGCAAGGCTGAAGCGCAGATGTCAGGATGGTGCTTGCCACCCCACAAACATCGCTGAATAGCCCAATCAGAGGCAAAAAGACAGCGAGTGCTCTTGATCCACTCTAGAGTAAATCATTCATTGTTGAGGGTGTTCCAGAAAACTTCAAAACAAGGCAGATTGCCTACTCATAGCAACTAAAAATAAATCCTGATGGGATGAAAGGAGGCTGGAAATATTGCAGGAAAATAAAGGATGATTTTGTTGCCATATAAACCTACATTATGCCTTTTTAATGTTAGGATCTGGGCCTATGGAAAGCCTCTTGTTAGTGACCCAGTGCATGTAATAGTTGATAAGAATCCTTTGACAAAATCTAAATCTTGACTTTTTTCCCCCTAAGTTCTAGTTATACACAATTGATGTTATGAATATTTCAAATTCCCCAGGTGGTTTGTCCCATAGGATCTAACTTTGGGAGGGCAGAAACAGAAGGTCTGTGTGTATAAAGGAGTAGGGTAGGAAAGAGAAGGGGAAAAGGAGGTTAGGAGACTGCAGTGCAACAAATTAGCATGCAGATGCCCCCCCCCCCCACACACACTCTATTTACTAGATGTTGAGAAGTGGCTGATACTTGCTAGTAATACATTACTATTTAAAACATGTGTTAAACTACCAAAAATAAGGAAAAAAGGTTTCCTGGCTCAGAGTCATTTTTACCTCTCCTCCATAATTTCTCTTTTCCCCCAATATTTTCTTGCAACCTGTTGTGAAAATGAATGAGTTAAGGTATCTTCAATTAAATGCTTGTGTTTGTAACAGTAAGGTGGGTTAAGGTGGGGACATAAAGAGAAAAGGCCTTTCCCTCAAATAAATGGGACAGATCCTGACTATCTTCCTCACTTCTCCATGAAGGAATAATTAAGCAAGTTAACTGCAGTGGTGTTGGCTGCGAGCATTCATCTGTGCATGAAGTGTACATGGCATCGGGCTCAATTAATGATTATCTTAAGAAATCAAAATTCAGTGGTGGATTCCTTTCTTAGAGCTTCACTCGAGAACTCAACTAACTGTGTTCCTTTGTATTTACTGGTTCTATTGCCTATTAGCATATTAGCATAATATGTCCTATATATGCCCTAGCATAATATGCCCTAATGTCCATATACTGTATTATATTAGCAGTACTTTTTTAGGTCCTTCTCGCCTCTGACTTTATATATTTGAACGAGTGAAGTATTCTGACCGTGCTGAATCATGTAAAATAAAATGATTTTTTTTAAAGTGCAATGCATACTAAAAATATGGGACCTGAATTACTTTGTCCACCGTTACTAGGAAGTCTGTGTATAAAAGGCCTCGGTTAGGTTTGGTCCCATGCTATCTAAGAAGATACCCAGGGAGTTTTCTAGCTATTAACACTCCAGTTAGTATATCCTGTCATGTTGTTCAGATAAATTTATGACGCGTTTTTAAAAGTCACTCTCAGTGAAAATCCACCAGATGGTAACAGAGAGCGTGTCCTTGAACTGCCGGGAGGGGCAGCTCTTCCTTGCCGCCCACGCTGACTAGGTCAGAGAGTGACTCTCGTCCATCTCCTGCTAATCAGTTCTACCATAGCTACTAATACTTCACTAAATATAATTTTATATTAGCATTCCTTTATTTTTTAAAAGATTTTATTTACTTATTTGCCAAAGAGAGAGGGAGCACAAGTAGGGGGAGTGGCAGGCAGAGGCAGAGGCAGAGGGAGCAGCAGACTCCCTGCTGAGCAGGGACCCTGATGTGGGGCTGGATCCAGGCAGATGCTCAACTGACTGAGCCCCCCCACCCCAGCATCCCTTAAACATTTCTTTAAATATACTTTTTAAACTTTATAATTAAAATAGATACATATCTAAAGCCCTAACGTTGTGCACTTACACACAAGTATAAAGTTCTAAGAACTCATGTAGCTGCTGCCATACTGATCTCTTTAAAAAAGAATGTGCTGAAAGATAAAACTTCAGTGGGTAGAACCTCATTCCTTTAAGAAACCTCTTTTTACCCTACAAAACCCTCTTTTTTTCTCCACCCATAAAGCAAAAATTTCTGTTCACTGATGCCAAAATCACACAAATACCTCATAGGGGTTGGATTAATTTTTGCTTAATATTTCCTGCAGCACTAGAACCAAACAAGGCACAATTTTATACCTCACTGCCTTCTTAAACTGGTATTTTAAAATGTTAGCATTATTATGATTAGTTGTGAAGACGGGGACTAAGGGCACAGTCTCCTCTGAATGCCCCCAGGTCTCACATTAAACTTTAAGCCCTAACTGGAAGTTGGGCAAATACTCTCATACTTGTGACTTAATAATACTTAATACTCATTTATAACATGATGAGTCTCTCATATGGTGTGATGTGTCTCCAAACTACCATTAAGCTTCACGATTGCAAGTCATCTTGTTAGCCTCTGCTCTAACTGTTCTCCATCTCCCTTTCGGCACCTTTATGAAGCAAAATTCCAAGTTGCTCTTTGCAGAAACTTCTCCAAAGCCACTACGCATCCAGTCTCCAGAGGCTAATTTGCTGATATGAAGACACCCTAATGAGGTGGTATCTATAATAATCACCCACAGGCTTGAGGATACCTGGTACTGTTCTAATTATATTTTTATTGATTTTTATGTAACCATGCAGGGTTTGAGCTTATTAAAAGTACGGCAGGGGTGATATCTAAGACCAGCTATTGTTTTTATAGGACCCAAGAATTTATCCGAAATATAAGTGAAAGACCAGGTAGAAAGAATTTAGTATTTTTTAGGAAATTCATAAACAGAACAGACAAATGATTTCCATTTGATGTGCAATAATAAAAAATTAATAAGCAAAGCAATAATAATTACTTAATAAAGCAACTGCTTAAGAAAGCAATAATAAACCAGTAATGCCCTTTTGCACTGTATAAAGATATTCTCTTATAATTATTTCACTTGGCTTTGACTTAGAAGACTTACCGAATAATGATACTCAAGAACCTCCCCAGGATACTGTGGTCTCTGCTAACTTTCTTAAGCCCATTAAGCTCCTTCCCTTCAAGAACTTTGTGTCAGTTGAGGAGTGAGAAAATCCCCCCAGTAATGCCCAAGTCTTCTTCAGGTTTGGATCTTTGACATTTACAAATGGTCCTCAACGTGAAAAAGTTCAACTTTACAATAGTGAAAGCTATACAGATTCAGTACCAACCATACTTTGAATTTTGAATTTTTATCTTTTCCCAGGCTAGTGATACACAGGAGGATACTCTGTAGTGATGTGGGCAGCAGTGGCTCCCAGTCAGGCCACACGAGCAGGAGGGCGAACAACCCCATACACTTAAAACCATTCTGCTTTTCACTCTCAGTACAGTATTCAATAAATTACCTGAGGTGTGTATTGCTTTATTATAAATCGGCCTTGTGTTAGATGATTTTGCCACACTGTTGGCTGACATAAAGTGTTCTGAGCACACTTAAGGTAGGCTACGCTAAGCCGTGATGCTCGGTAGGGTAGGTATATTAAATGCATTTTGACTTCTGATATTTTCAACTTATGATAAGTTTAGTGAGGCATCACCTCACCATAAGATGTGGAAGATCTATAGTATTTCCAAGTTGAAATGTAAATGAATGAAGGTAAGGAAGGAAAGAACAGAGGTCAGGAAGGGATCACAGAGCTTCAGCTGGGGATGTGCTGGGTTTGAGACATCAGACAGAGGTATTCAAGAAATGGTTGGAAATATGGGATAATGAAGGATGAAGATTTAAAGGTGACAGTTATGGATAGGACAGTGGATACCACAGACACTAACTGGCAAAGGGGAAAGTCGAGAGATAGACAGAGACAGAGAGAAAGACAAGGTGAGAGTCTTTATGGAAAGCATATGTTCAAGGGCTAAGGAGGAAGAACTAAGAGCAGAGCACATAGGAAAGATATAACCAAGAAACAGAAGAGATTCCTGTTTAAGGCATCCTAAATCCTTTTCAGAACAAATACCCTTTTCACTAGAGACCTTCCTTCTGTTCGTTTTATTTATTCACTTATTTGTATTGATTGCTACAATGTAAAAAAGCAAAACCCAGGGAACATATAGAGAACAAACATCCATTTTTTATATTAGTTGCTGTTTTCTTTAGTGGAGCTTAAAACAAATCTCCCCTCTTTTATACCACAATTCAGGTCCTTTCTCAGCCACTGCTAGCATGTGCCCAGGGGCATGCATGCAACCACACACCACTTACCTGGATTCCAATCAGGATGCCCTTCTGGGGTATCTTAAACCCTGTGGAAAGCATTGCCTTTAGGAAAGCTGTGTGAATACCTTCACCAAAGCAAGCCACCTGTTTAGAATAAATTAAAATGCAAAATAAGAAGAAGCAAACACTAGTCAACAGCTCTTACTGATAAACAAATACAAATTAAAGCACTTTACTCATAGACCCCTTTGCTAGATTTTATTGAGTTGCCCAAAGACCATGCAGTCTGAATCCTGGGATTAACAAACCCACTCAGGGTAGATGTATCTTATGTTTTTAATTAAGCATAATGAATGAATAAGCAATTCTTTCCCTATCCAACAACACTCCATGGAGCAACATTACTGGGTTCTACTCTGAGTTATTTGGATACAAATCACAGCTTCTGGTCCATAATGTGGTAAGTTACCAAATGTTAATATGACTTAATGTTTAAATAACCGTATATGTCACGTACGTGATGTCACGGTGTGTGAATTCATGGGTCATGAATGTGCTACTGAGCACACATGCATAACTGCTGACCAATTGGTTGGAAGTCATTTTGTACAGCTTATGAGAAAGCTTTTTGAGAAATTCAATAAATCCATGAAAATCTCAATTTAAAATCATTTTCATAAAATGAACCAAAATGCCCTGTTTAGACTAGTCCTGAATACCACAGCCATATGTCATTGAATAAATAAATAAATAAATAAATAAAATAAAAACCATTCCAAATTAACATATAATGTTTGGGATACATAGAAGTTTCAGCGAGGGTAATTGTGCTATTAGATAACTACAAGTCAAATGGCCCCCCTAACCATAGAACAGGTGGTATATTTGAGCATGATGGGAATAGATTCTGCCATGCATATCATCATTTGGCACAGGTACAGAACCACCATTATAGTAAATAACACTGATGGCTAACTTCATTCTTTAAGCGAATGACTCCCTTATTGTGAAAAGGATGTTCTCATGACTATGACCTTCAGCCAACCACGAGTACACGCTGCTTTTCAGCGAACTCTTTCTTTGGTCAATTAATGGTCAACTAGCCTCAGTAATATCAACCTCAGTTAATGAAACCCAAATTCTACTGACAGGACCAGGCAATCCCATCATAAAAGCAGATAGAACAACACACAAGAGGTTCCAGCAGTTTTCTACAAAACAAACAAGCAAACAAATACAGAAAACAGTCAGATATTCAAGTAAGCTCAGGTCTAACATACCCACCTTGCCACTGAAAAAAAATAAAACAGCCCTTACCTAGATCAAGAGGTAAAGGTTTAGTCAGTCCCACCACAAGCCATCTGAACACTGAAAATGTCTCTTCGAAGCATAACTGAGATTTCACCTAAGCTAGAATTATTATTCTGATCTCAGTTGTGAAATAGCCCTTGTAACATCCCACTCAGTGACCCCTGGAAGTACGACTCTAATAATAGAAAAATTAACTCTCTACTTCTGAAATAGAGCACAACAAAGGTGAGCTGAGCTTCTAATTCTTTTGTATTTTCATATTTTAACAACTCCAATAATGTATGTCTGGAGGCAGAATGGACATAGGCAGTGAAAATAAGTTTGCCATACTAGAGAAAACAGCACAAAGGAAAGCCAATCTCTCCCGGATCTGAACCCTGGATCTGCTGAAAACAGCGCTGCTACCAAGTGACCCTGGGATCCAGATGAGCCTGAAGAGCATCTCCTTAAACAGCAGAGAACAGTAATGTAGGCCCCTCATTTTAAAGATGGGTTTTCTCACCTAGTAAATTAAAAGCAGCAGCAAAGGACCTAAGAGAAGGCAATCGCCAGTCCAAATACAAACAAGATAGCCATTTATTCCTCACTCCCTGCCTTCCTGTCTCACTTCACTTCTCAGCACAGATGTTCCTTGTAACCAGGCAACCACATAAGACATCACATATTTATTGTAATTAAATATTTTCCTCTTTCAGGTGTTCCTTAATAGCAAGAAAAAACTATAATGCCTCACAGTCTGATGTTGCCACTCTGATGTGCACTGATGAGAATCTGAAGGTTGTATCTAGTAAGTCTGTCAAGGGCTGGGTGATTCATAAAATGTCCTGACGCTGACATGTAGGGAACTTTCTAGAATCTGACAGTTCTCTACAAGAAACACAGTTCACATTCTTAAAGAAACCTCCGGCTGACAAGAGTCCCAACACAAGTGAAGAGGGACATCCAGTGGCCAATCCCATTATAGGTTTTAGATAATCCCCAGGAGATTCACGTTGCTTTGCAAGTTTTTTTGAGATTTTTGCATTTATCTGCAGATTCCACAATGTTTAGGTCTGCAATCTTTCTAATGCTGTACAGTCATTCTACATATTGCTAGTAAAAACCCAATGATTTAATTTCATAGTAGCAAGAGGCTGGGGGTGTTGGGGTGGGAAGTGCTGTTACAGAGAGACCTTGAAATGAAAACTTAAAATAAAGCAGAAAGACCCAGGAGATATTTACTTAGATATGTAAAGAAATATTTTGGAAGCTGTTCTCAATGTGTGATGTGGAAATAAATTAGGAACCCATACATTAGATTCATGAGTTAAATGTGTGTGAAAATTTAGACTCTGGTCCACAAAACTACAAGATTTTTCTTTAGTTCAAAATTCTTCAGCCCTTTCAGCCTTACTCTGATAACGGAAGTTTGTGTCCCCCTTTATACTTAATAACTTACTTACTGTATTATACTCAGCTCATAAAACCATAGATTTCAAAGTAGATTTAATGAAAGCATTCATGGATCATAACCAGTTACCTCTCCAGTGGAAGCCATTTCACATCGCAGAATGGGGTCAGCATCCCTCAACCGGGGCCAGGAAAACATTGGAGCCTGTCAGAAATAATGGGGAGGAAAAATATGTGAGAGAAAGGTATAAAAGGAATAAGAGAGGATAAATATATTTAATGAACCGTCTCTCACAGGTTTCATTTAGGCTATGGTAGACACATAAAAGATCTCTTTGGTCTAAGCATCTGACTTGAAAAATAGCTTTAAAACTCTGTTCCAAGAATTTCTTGAGCTCTTGGCCAAAAGCTTGGGTTAAATAATCACAAATTATTTCTGTAAATAGGGCCCCTGTGACCAGTCTAGTCCAGTGTTTCTAATCTGGCCTACACATACTCTTATTGGAGTGATTTCAAACAAAGTCTACTGGGCATTGGTCTCCCCAAGCACAGAGTTCAAACACATTTTTTTCTTGGTAGGCTTTGGAAACATTCTTCTTCTTTTTCTGATCATTTGAACTTGCAACAGGCCACCATGCCAGAAATGTCTGTCTGTAAGCTGACTTCTGAGACATTAAACTGTTGTTGACACCTCTTAAAAAGCTTTGAAAAACATTCTGCTTGGGCACACTTGTGCCCAGAACTTTCATGTGAACTAGAACATAGATAAGAGTGTTTCTTCTTCATTTATTTTATCGGTGTAGTTCATAAGGAACCAAGTCCTGGTTTCTTGCATCTATCCGTATTTCTAGTGTGGACTCTTCTTCGATTCTGGTACCCTTCCAAGTTATCCTGGGATTCTAGCTCAGGGTCACTTCACGAGGTCATCCGTAGTCAAGTTATGTATTTCTCTACTCTCACTTTCCTGTGCTCTCATCTGTGGACGTCCAGCCACCTCCCTAGGCCTGTGGTAAGACTGACTATAAAGAAGCCATTCATTTTTAAAAAGTCAAGATTCATATACAAGATTCATATACAAAGATAACTAGGAAAGAAGTAAACTGGAAGATACGGTGCATTTTGAAAAATGCGTATCTGTCCTTCATTACTGTGTTTAGCTGGATATTATTTCATACACATATGTGTATACATATTTCTGTGTCTATGAATTCAGAAACATGAATTTGAAATGTATTTATAGAATATCCAGTGGAAAATATTTTTCAGGGCCTTCTACTTATTAGTCTCAAACAAAGAAATCCTATGTATTTTTTTTCACCTACATATAATTCCCTCTGAAAGCCTTAACAATTTATGTTGTGTCATAGTCTCTAGGAATAAAGTGCCACCCTTCCCCTATATAACAAGTGACATTCCATCTCAATGCACCAAGTCATCCTAAATTATTAAACTAAATGAGATTAATAATTTGTTTTATTTATAGCTTCAACTTAAAGCTTCCACTATAAAAGTCAGAAGTCAGAGTCTCAGCTGTAACACAATTATGACTCAGGTCACTAGGACATATAGGAATGGAAATCTTTTGAAGGCATCCAAAATATATAAATGTCACATAAATACATCACATGATATAAATTGATTCCATCTTATGCTTTTTCTAAAACATTCAAATATATTTATATAGTATCTCACTAATCCTCATACTTGATTAATGAAGTAAAGTCATAATTATTAATACTCTGTGCCTGGGTGTGCTGAGGCAGCTAGAAGAGCTCAATGGTTTTATTATTAAAGTATTATTAGAAATATACATCTATATTGGAAATTAGTGAGCAAATCTTAAACATTCCTGGTCAATCTTCACAGAGGTGCCATCAATTTCATTTCCTTCGTGGCACCACCGTGAATAGCAACAGCTCTTTCAGCCTTTCAAGAGGAAAAATTGTGCTGCTGAAGAAAATAGGAACTAACCAAGGTGGCCAAGGTAGTTAGAATTTAACCAACAGCACAAGGTAACACTTTTTACAAGACCCATGTATTCCTGAAGTCTTGGCATAATTCCAAAGGGACACAATTCAAGCCTTATCCTAACAAAACATGTCCAGAATTTCTGTTTACCAACCAAACCAACACCACTGTGTATCAATTGCAGTATCATAGTTTATAAGTCACTCAGCTAGTTGGTTTTGAAGTTATGTAATTCTAAATTATGTTTTTATTATTTTTGAAATGGATAAAAATTGATACAAAGTTGCCTGTGTATATATTCAAAGGAAACATCATAAATTCCTGGTCCAGCACTTGAGAAAGTTCGTGAAGTATCCAAATTATTTTTTTTTTTACCTTTTTTAAAAAGTTTTTTTTTTTTAAAGTAAGCCCCCAATGTGGGACTTGAAGTCATGACCCCCAGATGAAGTCGCATGCTCTCCTACTGACTGAGCCAGCCAGGCATCCTTCAAGATTATTTTTGATGAAAAACTTTTCCTTTAATTTCTTGAAACTTAAAAAAAAATGATAGATTTTTTTTTTAAATGTTACCTTAATTGCAACATAATCAGCAGGAATTATGGGGTGGTCCAATGTGGGAAGAGGTTTCTCATCAATGCTCTCTCCAATCATCACCTTGGTGGCCACATCAATGAAGTCTACCCCCAGTGTCTTGGAAACAAAGGGGAAGGATCGAGAGGCTCTCAGGTTACATTCAATCACCTAGAGAGACCGACAACAAAATTCAAAAAAAGAGAAACGATGGTGAGATCCAATGACAACATATTAACATTCTCCCTGTCACCTGGGTTCCAGCTGTTTTTCACTGGGGCCAGCTCTTTTTTGCCAGACTCTTCCTTTTCTCCCCACTGCTTGGACTTTGGCTAACCAGTTTCCTTTTAGTTAGTATCTTTGAATTCTGACTTTCTTCTGTCTGCTTTCACAACTTCATCTCCACACACTGCTGATAGATTTTAATGCAAAACTCAGATAATGCCATGTCCCCACTGAAAAGCCTTCACTGGGTTTCCACTGGCCATTGGATGAAAGTCTGGTCCTTGAAGGCTTTCTATTCTCTGGCCTCAATATATCTCTCTATGTTATCTTGTACCATTTCCCTGAACCCAATTTTACTTTCCAAGTTTGCCTTGCACTATTTCCCTAGAAAAATAATCTTGCTAAACTGAACTAGTTGCTGTCTCCTAAAATGTGTCAAATTTTCTCTTAGATGTTCTATTTATAATGTCCTCTCTACCTTCTTTTGTTTGTCAAAATTCCAGCCATTCTTTAAGATCCACTTAAAATTTTAAAAAATCTCCCTTGAAATCCAGCCCAAATCAGGTATGACACTCAAACCCATACACACACACGCACGCATGCATGGGCGGACACACACACACACACACACACACGTAGATATGCTCTCTCTGACTTCAGTACCATGTATTTGTACATTCCTTCCAGCAGCTATCATATTCTAACTATGCTATGGTTGTCTACAAAGTCATCTTCCCAGTCCTCGCCAAACTGAATATCTTTGAGAGCAAAGACTGTGATTTATCCATCTTTATTGCCACCATATGATTTCACATAGTAGATGCTGCTGAACCAATTCTGGTTACTGACTGGTTACATTAAATAGACTAATTAAGACTAGTCTAGTTGATTTAACATTTTTTGTACATCAATAGTATCTGAGACTTCAGTGTATACAATTTATGACTATTCGACATATTCAGATAGTCACTGTGTCCATCTTTCTGTACTGCAGATGGCAGACAGCAATTCTCTTTCCAGTGGGTCAGAGTGCTTTCCATAACGGTGGCTGACATATCAGGGCCACCAAAGGCCTCTGCCTTGAAGCAGGGCAGGCATTCTGTGCTGTGCAACGACCCACCCTCAGACAGGGACGGCTGCGGGAATCTCAGCGGCTCCGTCTGCAGTCACAGAGACCACCACCAGGGGCGCACAAACCAACATAACCTAACACAGCGTGGTGTCCTCTCAGTCACCTCGGCATTTCTTACCAAGACATCGTTGCCTTTGACAAGAAACTGGACGTTGAATGGGCCAGAGATGGCAAAAGCCTTGGCAATCTTTCGGGTAGCGTCCTTCACCTAGATCGAAAGGACAATGATATAGTGCTAAAGAGCATACCTTGGTTACAAAACACGAAGAGAACACCTCAAACTTAGATTTTTAAAATTTCTTTTGACAAAGAGTTACACCTCCACTAATAACAGTCATAATAGCAATAATACTACTAATGATAATGATAATAGCAGCCACCAACAGGCATCTATCAACAAAATAATAATACATACTAAACGTCCGTAACCAACTAGCAAGAAAAAGAACAAATAGCTTGACAAAATTATCTTTCTGCCAAATGGCCCTATCTACCTGCCACGGTATACTCTGGTTTTACTCTGAGGGCTAAGTGGAATTCTGTCAGTCCAGTTGCATCAGCCCCAGAAACCACAATCCAAACTTCCTATCAATCTCATGACCTACCTGCTGAGAAGAGCAGGCCCTGAAATTACATGGCCCTGCAAAGAGACCAGAGACTCTGCAGTCTTTGCTGTGTTTTTCTGCTGCCCTGGACCCTACCTGGGTAGATATGGTCAGAAAGAAATGACATCTCCTTGCCAGGAAGCTCTGCGCGTCACATAAACAAATCCCTACATCTAACCAGAGCCAGACAGTACCCATGCAATGAGGGGCCGCTGACAGCAAGAAACAAGAGTTCTTCATTCATTACTTTTACAAGAGGGACTCGGCAAATTAATTGGTTATAAAAGGGAATAGAGTCCATGGCACATCAAACTCCAAGAGATCCCGAAAAATCTGAGTTCTTGAGGTCATTTATGCTGACATGATCAACTAAAGCACACTTGAAATCCAGGGATGTTGTTCTCTTAGCTAGCGGGTGTGCCAATATATCCTGCTGCCTTCCTATCGAGAACAAGGTGAGACCTTCAGAATCCAGCCCCGTGTACAGCCAGACAGGCCTACCTAGATTTGGATGGCAGGGTAATTGGTAAGCCTCACTGAAAAAGCCAAGCCTGACCTAACATACCTAAAGAGCAAAGGAACATCCACATGAATTATTTCAGATGATGGTCTCTGAGACTGCCTAGCAGAGCATACTGAGTACTGAGGCCTCCTTCTTGGGAAGGTCTTTAAAGCAATGGTTCCAAAGGAGAGGTTGAAAGAGACCTATTAGAAAGTGCTGGTATGAAATGAGGGTAAGGGTGGACAGTGAAAACAAAGGTTCCAGAAGGTTCCTATGTGACTGCTGCATACCTGCTTCTAACTGAGAAGCGTGACTTTATATGCTGCTCACCTAAGTGGCTCTCAAACATGGGAATCATCTGCAGCAGTGTTCTCCAAATGGGGTCCCCAGACCAACAGCAACAACAGCAACATCGTGTGGGGACTTGTTAAAAATGCAAACTTGGGGCCCTGCTCAGAACTACTGAATCAGAAACTGGGGGTGGAGTCCAGCAATCTGTAGATGAGCAAGTTCCCCAGGTTGTTACACCGAAGCTCAAGAACCAGCACACCAGCATACAACCAAGTGGGCTCAAAAGGGCAGGAAGAAAACCGTTATCTCTAAAATACCCAGCGGGCTCCGAACAGGAAAATTCCCCTCATAATTGCATTTCACCTGGGGCATGTTCTACATTGCTACATAGTTCAAAAAATTTTTTTCTTAATCTTTGCTTTTTCCCTTTCCACTTTTCTTGATAAATCATGACCTTTTCGATGGCTCCTTGGCTGACGGTTTGTGTGGGCAGCATCAGAGTAGCATCTCCTGAGTGGACGCCTGCATCTTCCACATGTTCAGAGATGGCATGGGAGATAACCTGGCCAAGAGAAGATTTTAGAAAGAGTTGTCAGGCACCTACTTCTGTGAAGCTACTGCCCCTTCACCCTGTCTCCCCCCCACACACACCCCATTCTAACAGATGCCTGGAGCATTGACCAATTACTCTGCAGAGTCTTTTGGTGAGAGGACCACATAAAGCCACATGCATGGACTCGCCTCCTCCCTGTAGCATGACAGACTGCCTCCAGGGCAGCTGACAGTGGCTGAGCTGACCTCCCTCCTTCATTGATTAGAATGGGTATGAATCAGGAAAATACGACAGCTGAAGTGAGTCATGTTGACTTAAGAACAAATAGGAAGCTAAAGCATTTGGGGGGCACTGGAGGGATCTTTATCTTTTCCTTCCAGGTTAGGTTTTAAACAGTAGAAAAGACGGGAGAGGTAACTATCCAGCGAGGTCCGTGTACAACTTAGGTGGACCCAGAAAGAAGACTTAAGATCTAGAGCAAGAGCTTTTTAATAAATTTGAGAAAGAAGGGGAAGCAAGAAGAAAATATTCTTATCTCCCCTTATAGGTAAGGAAACTAAGGCAAGATAAGAAGAAATAACCCAAGTGAATGTGACTACTGTATGGCAAGTCAGATTTGAAGCCCTTATCTGTCACATTGCAAAGTTTATGGTCTCAGTCACCATAACCTGAATGTTAATAGCATGTGTGTCTTTGGGAAGTGATAAAGCTGACAGTCGGGGAGAAAAATTGGGTAACTGTAAAAGACGTAAATAAATTACAGAGATAATTTGTTTATCAGATTTATAAATGACTTAAAGCAGAGTAACGTCTGAGTCTCCTGCTGTCACTTGGGAGCTCTGTGACCTGGACAAGGTATTTATCTATTCAGCCTTGGCTTCTGATAAGGCAGTGCTAACAATGGTATCGGTCTCCTAGAATGTTCGTAAGGATAAGAAAGAAAGCATATATAGTGTCTGACATGATATTTAGTGCATAGTAAGCATTCAGATTTGCTTATAGTGTCTAGAAATGGGGAGGCACTACTCCCACCAAGCTCTGAAAAGAATCATAATAGAGCTGAAGTACTATTTCCATTTCAGAGTGTGACTATTTAAAAAAATTGTGAGTAACCTGGAAAATTTCCAAAAGAAGGAGTCCAGGATGATAAGCAATGGTTGATGTCTGAGAGAAGCTTAGATTAAGAGCATATCCTAGCAAGCTGGAGCCAAATCAGGCCAACAGACGAGCATTATATTTGAAAAAACACAAATGTCTCCAGGCTAGTCTTACATTCTCCACGTTGACAATGGTATGATCACATTGCTCTCATTTTATACCCAAGTCTCAAATACTTAAAACATTGAAAAGGAGGAAAGATTAAACATATGCTCTACAATTCTGAAGGCCAGAAGGTCAGGAATGAAAAAATTCTAGGGAAGCAGACTTCACCTCGAAAGAAGGAATAAATGAGATGTCCATATGACATCTTTCAGTCTGACAACTTTCTGTGCTCTGTATAACCAAAGTTGTTAAACAGAAAATAAGTGACCCCTTTCTGGGGATGCTGTAAAGAAAATTCTCATCCTTTGGGGTATGGGGCTGAAATAAATGATTTCTAAGGGTGCTTAAACTCAGGATTATATGATTCTGTAGTAAGAAATCATGACTGCTGTGTGTGTATACACACACACACACACACACACACATATCTAAACAACCCTACTTTGAACTGTTAATCTGCAAGACCAAAAAGACAAAAAGATTTAACATTTTCAGTAGTGTTTTGAAGTATCTACAAATAGAAAATGAAGGACAGTTTTAAAAAAAAAATTTCATTAAAGCAAATAAAATGACATGGACTCCCTAAAACATTACTTCCTATATATCAAGATAAATCATAAAGGCCTTATTAATACAACTAGCAAACCTAAGGAAAGCATTCTTCACATTTTTCACTGAAGTTGGAGGCATTCATTGTACTAGAAATACAGATGTGATCTGGTAAGCTAATTTTATGTTATTATCTTTATCCACCCTACTCTGTTTAGTTTTGTCTTTATTAACGCAATAAAAAGGTGGAGGCTGGGAAATCAAGAGAGGAGAAAAACTAGGGATTCAATTAGGAACTTCAGAAAGACAAGTATTGGATGTTTTTATAATACCCATTGAAACATAAAAGGAAACCCACAGACCAAAGAAAATGAGAGAGAAAAACCTATTCAAAAAGAATGATGAGTACAGGATGACAATTAATTTTGAATATCATCAAAGAGAAATCCTAATGGTATGAAACACAGGATATATGATACCCATGACACATACACTAAGTTGTCAATGAATCTGAAAATTCTTGGACTGAGCCACTCATCCACTATTCCTAGAGACCTGTTTTGTAGAAATCAGGACCTCTAATCTGTTTCAAAACTGCCAAGTTGGGGGTGGGGACAGGTGGAAGAAACTTAATGGGAAGGCAGAGATCTAGGAGATGGGGTTAAAGCACTTACTCTTCCATCTTTGCCAACAGCATCCATTTCCACTTCCCGGGCCCCCTCAATAAATTTTGTCAGCACCACTGGGTGTTCCTGTCATTGAGGAAAAGAGAAGGGCAGAATCCTTAGCTGGCATGTGTATAGTGTCAAGTGAAAATTACATACCTTAAATAAACCTCAGTGTAATCCTTGCAAAGACCTTAATGCTCAACACACTACACAAACTCATTAGCCAATTTGTTGGGTAATAACAATGTCATTCTCTGCTTTCAGTGAGGGAGAGGGTCTTTCTTCAGTCGTGAGTCCTCAGTCAACTGAACATGAGTGCTGAAATTTCAAATATAGACTTTTAAGTGAGTGAGAGGAAGGAGGGGGCTAAGGAGAGGGTCGAATGGGGGAGTTATGAATATTTCTCTATTTTATTTATAACTGTGTATTTTTCTTGGTTCTAGTTCTTTCTCTCTTTGTACGCTCATCTTTTCCAAGTGCTGCAATTTCCTAAATCAGTTCTCTCCAGGAGACTGTGAAAGAAATTAGGAGGAGAATCTCATTTTGTTTCGGTTTTGTTAGGTCCAAGATGGAATCCATTACGTGGAATTGACATGCCTTATACCACTTCTAAAGCACGGCATTTGCAGCATTTCTTTTTATTAATCTTAAAACATTCTTCCTTTCTCCACTGTTTTACACCCTTTTCCTTCTTGAAGTTCTCCCCATTCTCAGTTCCTTCATGACAGTGCAATGATGCCCTCCACCTTAGGACCACTGCTTGCTTTTCCCAGACAAAATGAATAGGTTGATTCACGCATCTCTTCTCGAAGCCCCAGGCACCAGCAACACACCACTTGCCTTCTTACCAGACCCTGCTTTTCCCTGTCTCTATGCCTCTCTTCCCCAAATGCACCCCACCTTCTCTCCTCAGCTGTGTCTTTCAAGTCTCAACTCATGCTTCAAGTCCTGACACAAAAGCTACCTCCTCCCCTAAGCCTTCTCCAAACATCTCCCTTCCTTCTGAACACAAAACCCCTTTGCCCACCATCATGGAGTTCATCTCATGCATATGTGTCAAATTTAATATATCTTATCTCCTTTAGTAGAACACTCGAAATTGAAAGGAATTTTGTGGAAAATTCAAAAGAACCAGAGTTTTATGCTATAAAGAAGCTTCTCTCTCCTATTAAATGAAGAAATTTTTCATACTTCCTTTTCTTCAAAAGCCTACTGGACATGCAACTATTTATTAGCCAAGGGGTGGGGGGGAAGATTCCTTTCCATCTCTGTTCCCTCTTCTTTAAATATCTGATGTTTACTGCAGCAGGCCTACTGGAGGTGTGTTGAGACCTATGTGGGATTTTTTCCTATATTTTGATGATAATAGCATGATTTAAAAAAAAAAAATTTACCAGCTGTCTTAGCTTACCTAGCCAAGCCTGAGATAGGAATCCTTGTTCAGTGATTTATGGAGGGAGTTAGAAAAGCAGGATGGGACAACAGAAAAAGGTTAGTATGTCTATAGTCTCAGTAGAAACTGAATTTGGCTTTACCCCAGAGGGGGCTCTGGAGGATGAACTGCAACACAGAGTAAGTCCCACCATGAGGCAAAGGTTGCTCACTGTTTAGTGTTTTGAGGATGGTGCTGAGGTAAGATATCTTGCCTCCGTTTTGAAGACGCTCCCATTTGACTGAGAGTAGTTACCCAGAGAAGAAGTACAGCTGGTCAGTATTACCAGCTATCACTACAGTAAGGGACAGGTGCTTCCACAGATACAGGGATCTGAGTGGGGCAATGACAGCATCCACCATCCTGGCCATTTGGACAAATGTATGAAAAAGTCCTTACCATGTTGAGAAAGGAAGTCTCTTAATAAATTTCAATCTTTCTGCAACATTATACATTGTTGGCCTTCCTAAACACTTTCCACCTTTGATATCCATAAACTACATTTTCCTGTTTCTTTGTCAGGCTCCTTCATGGTTTCTTTTCCTTTACTCAGCCCTTAAATGCTGGTATCCCTCTCGTCTCTGTCTTAGCCATTTCACTTCCTCTGTACTCTCGCCTTTGTGATTGCCTCCTTCTCAAAACTCTAAAATGATATGCTATTTATTTTCAAAACTATATGTAAATCTCTATCACTAGCCATGACCTTGATTCTCAATTTAAAATCTGTATAACCCACTGCTTTTGAAGCATCTGCACTTGGGTTTCTCATAGGCATCTTACATAAAAGGTCAAATATTAAATATATGATTTCTTTCTCTAAAATTTCTCCTTCTCACATTCCCTATTTCAATAAATGGTACCACCATTCGTCTAATTGTCCAAGGCAGTGGCTCAGGAGCCATCCTTTATCAGATATTCTTTTACCCTCTACCTCCATTCACTCACTAATTGCCTTGACTGAACATTCTAAATATTGTAGAATACATGTAATTCTTTTTTATCTTCACTATCATTACCCTGCTCCAAGGTGCTGTCATCTCTACCCTGAGCTAGAGCAATAGCCCCTAACCTTTTTCCATGAAAGTAGTCTGGCCCTAAACTCATTATAACTGACAAGATTCTCTTATCTATTCCCTGCCTACTCTTCTACTCTTCCACCATGTGGAGTGTCCTAGCCATATACTAAATACTTTATCAGTTTCCAGAAGCTCCATTTATTTCCTCAGCTTTGAACATGTACCTGGGCTGCTCTTTCTTCCTACTCACACCCACAATGAAAACTTTTCAACCAGTTAATTCTAAATCAACCATTTTAAATTAATTTTAAAAACCCTTCTTTAGGGATGGACCCCAGTACACTTACCCTCACCCTCATCCTGTATTTTCTTACCGCGGTGCTCATTATATTTCATGTAATTATCTGAAGACTGATGTCCCCTGTGAGAGGAGACTCTATCTCTCTCTGTATGAGCGTAGCCCCTGATACTGAGAACAATGCCATAATATAGCAGGTGCTAAACATGAATGAAGACCTAAATAGATGAGTGATTGATGAGGGCTGATTTTATTCTAGATTCACTGATCTGAGTATCCCAGATTCTGCTGTATTTTGAAGAGGACACTTGAATCAGAATGTTCTCAGTCAGGACATCTCCATTATAAAACTTTGGTCTAGTAGGGGCTCTATCCATATACTAGCAGAAAAAAATATTTTTAAAACTATTCAATGAGTAGAGGTCCTGTGGGGTACAATGTCCCAGGCAGAAAAGAGAGGGCACCTGCTTCCTCATTTACACGAGCCCAGCTGGTTCTAACTATTGGTTTTTCAAACGGAGAGCATGCCCGATCCCTTAGCAGGGAGTCAGATAGAGAAGACAGTATCTTGCTCCAGTCCACATTAATGAAAACTGACCCACTGAGGGGATGCCCTCCTTAGCTATCTGACTTTCACACATAAGTAAATTCAAAATCTGCTTGGTTTTCTTTTTTACACTCTCTGTCTTTCTCACCCTTTACTCTTATCCACTCTCTTCACTGACCCAATGTCCTGGGGAGCAACCACCATACAGAAGGGATGTCTGACTTCATGAGCAGGAACAGTCCATGCTCTTTCTTCCTCTTTGAAATGCTTCTGACTTCACTCTTTACCTCCCTCCAAATTCCACTTGCCTAACATCAAACTCTTCTCTATGAGTTGTGCTCTCTGTCTTAAAAAAAAAAAAAAAAAAACAAAAACCAACAAGCTTTTGAAAGCTTTTAAAAGGAGAACATTACTTTCATCCTTTACAGTACAAGGTCTTCAGATCGATAACCTCACTGGGTAAATCTTAAATGGATCACATTGAGGTAATACCAAGGGAGAAAGTAAAAGCTGAGGGCAATGGAGGAAGGTGGTTGAATCACCACAAAATTATAAACATTTTTATTAACTGACAAATGGAATGTACTAAAATGAAAAAAGTCAAAAGGTGAGCAAAGGGGTTTACTGTTAAAATTGCAGGGTTAACTAAGCCAAAGACTCTCCAAGTGTGATAATTAAAAACCAGGAAAGCCCTCACTAATACATGATAAAATTGGCTAGGCACTCCTTGAGGCTAGGAAACCCAGGGATAACTTGATCAGCATCTAACTTATGAACAAAGAAGGATACTTATACGCCCTAACTCCTGGAGGCTAAAACCAGATCTGTGTTGTGACCAAATATGCGCTGGTCTTCTTCTTCCACTAACCCGAAGGATCTAAACACAATTAAATGCATTTGAGTTTTCTTATTCCCATATATAGGATACTACTGAGTAGGGAGAAAGAAAAAAAAAAAAGGTGGGGAGGAAACTATCCTAACATAGTGTGAAAAGAAAAACATATGAAATAAGGTAGCAATTAACACTGAAATAAGGTAGAAGTAAAAGTCACCAGGAGGAAATGGGATACTACCTGAGAGACTCTAGTGGCCTCCTCTAGGAATTTTTTCATCTCATCCTCAGAGAATACCACATTCATGGCTGACCCACTGGAAAAAAGAAGAGGACGGGTCAGTTTCTTTCACCACTTTGGAAGAAAAGCATGCTAGACTTCATTGTTTCTCAGAACAGTTCCAGGCAATCTCTAGTTTCAGTCTCGGCTGAATAAGAAGATACTTTTTTCTAAATTGAATCTTTACTCCATTTAATCACCAGAACAATCAACCAAAGTAGAGTCACTCAAGTTAGGGGTAATAGCTGTGATGATGTCCAAAGAAAACCACATAGCTCTAGAGATAGCAGTAACCCAAAGTTTGTCTTTTCTGATCCTGTGTTTTCACTCTGCTGGTTCCAGGTAATCTTAAACCTTAACAAGATTCATGCTAGGATCTAGCTATTCTTTTTTTTTTTTAAAAAGATTTATTTATTTATTTGAAAGGGTCAGGGGAGAGAGCAAGGAGGGAGGACCAGAGGGAGAGAATCTCAAGCAGACTCCTTGCTGAGTGTGGAGCCTGACACGGGACTTGATCTCAGGACTCTGAGGTCATGACTGGAGCCAAAATCGAGTCAGACTCTTGGGGCGCCTGGGTGGCTCAGTGGGTTAAAGCCTCTGCCTTCAGCTCAGGTCATGATCCCAGGGTTCTGGGATCGAGCCCCACATCGGGCTCTCTGCTCAGCGGGGAGCCTGCTTCCTCCTCTCTCTCTGCCTGCCTCTCTGACTACTTGTGAGCTCTCTCTGTAAAATAAATAAATAAAATCTTAAAAAAAAAAAAAGAGAGAGAGTCAGAATCTTAACTGACTGAGCCACCCAGATGTCCCAGGATCTATCTACTCCTCCTCTGTTCCTTCGGAGGTCATTGACAATAGCTGATCTTAACCCACAGGTCTACTATGAAAGCAGGTCATTCTACTACCAGCTAGGTTAGAAAAGTATATAAAGTTTTTAGTAACATTTGCAAATATAATGTACAGTATCCTATTGAAAGATATTCAACTGTGTCCTTCTTATTGATTGCTTGAGAAAGGATGATGATATCAATTTATGCTGAATTTTGATATTTTTAAAGTGAGATCAAAGGGAAGAAGGAGGAGTAAGAGGGAAAAATAAGGAAAAAAATACTACTTTCCACTTCTTTTTAAAAAGTAGCATTCTTTGCTTTTTCTACCTTATTACATATTTTTGCATAAAGAGCTTCCAATGTCTTCATCTATTTAAGACAGGAATGCTAAGTCAATAACCCTGATAATTCACAGTATAGGAAACTGGAACAAAGAGATAGATTGCAGAGATGAGAAAGGAAGCACAATAGTCAAAGCTGCCTTCTGCAACCCTCCTTTAAATGTCTGTATGTTCTTTAAATTAACTTACATTAATACCTCAAAGAAGAAGTATGATTTGATGGTGATTTACACAAAATGTCATTTAAATAAAGAGGGAAGTTTCCTCATTTCAAATTTTTCATTATTTTAAAAGATCCCATCACAAATTCCATTTACACTTTCAAATTGTGCATAGCAAATTGTGTTTCTCTTATTATTCCCTGTTCAGTGAAGTCTTTCCTTACATGTGGTAACATCTGAAGAGAGTAAGTGATAATTCACAACTTCTCCTTTGATGATAGAACTTCATTTCAAAGTTTAATATAAAAGATCCTCACTGTCTCTGTTACTCACCATTATAATTCATCTATTAAAAAATGTGATCTCAAAAACTCAAAAAATTCAAACCAGAGGCACCATCAGAAGGTGCTGACAACAGTCAGAGATAAGCTGCCATTTCCGCTGACTAGGAAACAGACACTGGAAAGAGATGTCCCAGGTTTGTTTTGGTTTTGCTCTTTGGATTTTTGAATTGTTCTCTTCTCTAATGTAGAACTACCCTCCCTCAGTTTGGCAACAAGATGCCCTAAGCCGTGTTCTAAGATGGAGGACTGTGGACTCTTATTGCCACCCTCTGAAAGAAAAGCAATGAGCTGAATGACCACGCATAGGTCCTCTCTCTGGCCATCTTGGTTTGGGGGGTGTGGGAGGATTTACAGATCACTACACATTAGAGCCAAGGGCTATCAGCGTACAGCATGCAGTTCAGTATCTCCTGATTTTTAAATCATTACTTTGGGAAAACAATATATTACCTCAAAACATAGGAAGGTCTCAACAAGCAGGGGTAGCCCACAGAATTCGCGAATTCCAGTGCCTCATTCTAATTAATAGAAACAACAACAAAAAGCGCATGAATAGTTTAAAACACTCAATAGAACTGCAGAAAGGCATCTTTACAACAAATGGTAACACAACTCTTTTTATTCTTTCTCTCAAAAGACCCCATTAAAATGTAAATTGGACATGGAAATATATAAAATTCCTAGTTTCTAATTGTAAATATCAATCAAGCTCAAAAATAGTTTGAACATCTTTCATTGTCCGAATCTTAATGAGAATACTCTTACCAATTCATAACCAGCATTTAACTGCACTCATGGAAACATACCAACTTCAAAGTCAAGTCACTAAGCCTAAGTGCCTCCTGTCTGCCTGCAGTTAACATCTGCGGTAGTTAACATTCAGGTTGCAACACCTCGAAAGCCAACATTAAACACAGACCCGTGTTTTCTCTTCTTACCAAAGTGTTAACAGCCTTCCAGGGTGCCTGAGCCACCTTCAGCTCGTCCAAGACAGCTGAGAAGATGGAACGATCCTCAGCCCGGTCAATCTGCAGAGGGCTAGTGCCCATGATCTTGACACCATTCTTGTAGAGGGGGACTGCCAGGTTGTTTGGAATCTGACCCCCCACTGAGATGATGCAGCCACCACACGCCTGGAAAAGACACCCACAACATCGGCTGTTAGGGCCACTTCTTGATGGATGAACAACTGCTTCACATGTTGCGATTGTTTTATGTCTCCCATCCGTGGGCAATATTAAGTTATGCCCCAAAGAGGTGAACAAACTTCGTTCCTCCTTTCCAGGCACTTATGTGCGAAAATCTATTTGAGAGTTACATACAACGACACATGACTACCATGTCAGACTTCCACACAACTACACAGGAATGTGTGATATTGACATGTATGACAGTTAGAAAGAGGAAATCAAGACAATTAACGTTTTCACTATGCACTCCTCTGTAATCAAGTGCTGCTTGGACTACTGTTGTAATTGCCTAAATGGACAGAGATCTCTCCTTCTAATGCTCACCTCGCCCGTTGTCCTCCAGCCCAGCCCTTCACATTCAGATGAATCATCCTATGAAACTGATCTACCAATTCACTCCTATACTGGAAATCCAAACTTTCCCTATGCCTAAAGGACAAGGTATAAACTCATCACCATCATTAGGACAATGGAGAGTCTCCAGCCTTTTCTGTCACCCTTCTTCTCAGCACCAAGAAGACCTCCTACTCAGTGTCCCCAACTACATGCACTCCCACTAGCAAGCTTTCTGCCCAATAACCTTCCCCTACCTTTGCTGCTTCTCTCCTTTTCCCCTCTCCCTTATCTAAACTCTCCCTTATCTAAACTCTACCATCTCTATACTACAGCCCAGTCTAAATCCTACCTCCCATTTTTACATCCTCTCTCCTTTCCTGTTACCTTGGCTCTTGTCTACAGTACCCAGTAACTGATTTTAGTCCCTGTTTCCTTACTAATTGCCCTGAAAACAGGATCTGAATCTTTAACCTTAATCTTCTGTTAGTAGTCAAAACTTCCAGATTAAAAATAAAAGTGCATATCAAAAAACAAAAATAAAAATAAAACTGCTGAGTCCCAGTTCACTCCAGGAATATATCATAATCAACTAGGGTTACATGAACGAATCAAGAAGAAAAAGTCCCATCCATTTCATTAAAAGAAGCATTTCCAATAAATGATCACTTTCTATTTTTAGTAATTACTAGAATGCATCACATTTTGCTTTTAGTTATAGAATGATCACCATGGTAATAAAAACTACTATTATGGCTCAGTAACAATTATAGCCTAAAGGTCTCATGAAGTAAACTTTTAAAATTTCAATGTGCATGTAAGATATTGTTATGGATAAATATATTTTATTAATAGAAATATAGGAAGAAAACTCTAGGAAGAAGGTGAAATAGAATTCCAGCTTAAGGAGATAAAAGGAATAAAGAAAAATTCCTGACTTTAAAAAGAAAAAAGTCCCATCTTAATTGTCTCTGTGAAACTCCAACATTAAGTCTTCATGTCTGCAAAATTAGAACAATATCTGTCTGCTTCACAAGGTCACTATATAAGTTAAATAAGACAATAAACATTAAGGGCCTTACACACTGTAAGTGCATAAATAAGACATTGTTATTAATATTAGAAAATATTATTATAACTGATAGACCATTGACCTTGGAATAATTTGTATTTGCCTTAATAACCTATTAATGAATACTGGAACTGCTGAAGTAATAGATATTAACCAAATGTATTTTATCATTATTTGAAATAATTCTGAAATAGTCTTAAAAGGGATAAAGCTAATTTGTCTTTGATGAGAGCAACGATAGTAGTGCCTAAGCAAACACCCTACAGCTGAGTGCTTAAATGCCTTGTAAACAGTATGGAAAACAATAATCCACAGTTCTGCATATTTATAAGTGCTTTTATCATTTCTCATATTCAATATACATCTTTGCAAAACCTTTAAGAAGATTTATTCTTTGTACTATAATAATATTTTTATTTGCTTATTATTTTTAGTTTATTAGCAGAGTTAATATTTTAGAGGCTTAGAAACTAATTCCTCAATTAAATGCATACAAGGATTTCTCACGTGAAGCACTTCAACATAATTTCTAAAAAGAGAAGTATCAACTTGTGAGCAAAAATTGGGGACCATCGCACTAAATGGGAGCTCAAATTTGAGTGAAAAGTCTTTAATTAATACACTAACATTTTTTAAAATGTTCTATGAAATCACTTTATTTTCAACAAATCAGCAACTTTTAAAACAGTAATAACGTAATCTGCTACTATTCCTTAAAGATATTACTATTTGCCCTACACCATCTGTTTGACCTTCCCTATATTCCTCTGAGACAGTTATTACTCTCCCCATTTTACAGCTAAAGAAACTGAGGCTTAGTGATGGTGAAATGATTTGCCCATATTTCTAATCTAGCAAATACAACAAGTACTGAACTCAATTCTCCACACTAGTAAAGTAGTTATGTTTAAATAATAAACCGAATCTTCAAATCTTTTTTTTTTTCAAATATTTTATTTGTTTATTTGACAGACAGAGATCACAGGTGGGCAGAGAGGCAGGCAGATAGAGAGGGGGAAGCAGGCTCCCTGCTGAGCAGAGAGCCCCATGTGGGGCTCGATCCCAGGACCCTGGGATCATGACCTGAGGCAGAGGCTTTAACCCACTGAGCCACCCAGGTACCCCAAATCTTCAAATCTTAAGATAACTATTTTTCTGCCTGGTTTCAAGGGTCGTTACTGCTAGAGGTTGCAAAGAGAGCTATTTCTGAAACATTCTTTTTTGAAAAGTGGTAGAAAAACTTCCTCTGCAAAACCCCATTCTCATCATTGACTCCAGAAATAAAGATCATTGCTGGAAAGAAAAATACATCCACAGGACGTTTTAGAGTAATGGTGGACGGTGTAGTGTAGTTTTGCCCACACAGCAAAAGGAAATCAGTACAAAGAACATGTTTGTAGGATGAAGTTAATATACAACAGTTTTGTGGAAGAATTCATCTTAAATTGGCCCCAACTCCAAGCACAGAACTAGCAGGGAGTTAGTAAAAGAACTTGGTATCCCACATGGGTAAATTATCATTATTACCATAATGATAACTTAAGCCTAAATAGTTTTAAAAAACTCACTGACATAAAATATTCTAAAATTCAGGTTTGTTTCACAGATCCCTAAATATCTGGCTGAAAATAATTCCATCAGAGTCCCAAAGTTCCACTGATCTTACCTGGATTTGTTTGTATCTTTTTACTCAGTTTAGTTTCCTGTTTTATTTTTTTTAATTTGGTATCACTAAGCTCAGACAATACCACACAAGAATATTTCTGAAACAGTATTCAAGTACAATCACACCACAAATGTATTTTTAGTACTTTGGTTTGTCCTTATTTTTATGGGCAAATTAAATGATACATTATAGACAGAATGCAAGAGAAAAAATTTATCTTACTAACAAAAATAGCATTTAATTCATTAAAAGATGGCCCTAATTTTTATAATTTCATGTATTATCTCTAATTAACAAAACTCTATTCTTTGTACATCTATGAGATTGATTTATTATCTTTACTGTGCTTTATTGTCTTAGTAACTCACATTTTAGTAAAATATTTTTAATAGTTTAGGCAGACCCTTAAGATTGTATTTAATTACAGTTAAATCAAATGCTAGGAATGAAACCCAATTCTAGTTTAGAGCCATGAATTCCCTAATGGGTTTTGTTTACCATTAATTAATGATTTTCGTTCATTCATTCATTTAACTCAAATTGTGTTATAGAGGTGTCATTGCATATGTATATACATATAGCATAAGGTATTAAAAATAGAACAATTATATCATTAATCAGAGTACATTTTTATGTGGGTATGATCCAGTAAATTATTCATTATAAAAGAAAGAAAAATTAAGAAGGACTCAAACTAGATAGGGACATCATAAGGTGTCAGGTATATTGCCTGGCATTTTTAGACTCAATCTGGTTTTTCATGAAGAAATTTTTTAAAATGAGAAATGGGTCTTATATGGGGCCAGGATATAGAAGAAAGTAAATGTTCATTTATGCAACTTTTCAAACCATGAGTCTCCAGAGGAAAAAAGGGGAATGTAAAGTTAAGACAGGATCTGTGTGATTCTTTTAAAAATATAATTTATTTATTTATTTGAGAGAGTGTGCAAGCAAGTGGGGGGATGGGCAGAGGTAGAGAGAGAGAGAAAGAGAGAGATAATCCCAAGCAGACTCCCTGCTGAGTGCAGAGCCTGACCCAGGAATGGATCTTGGGACCCTGAGATCATGACCTGATCCAAAATCAAGAGTTTGGCCATTTAACTGACTGAGCCACCCAGGTTCCCCCTGATCTGTGTGATTCTTATTCATTGCCATAGCCTGCAAAGATTATTGCATAATTCATCCCTAGAAAATAGATTTAATAATAGATCTAATAAAAGAGAAACACAATGTTGCAACTTTCATAAACAATGTAATAATTTCCAACTCTTATACCTCAAAATAACTGGAGAACATCTTTTCCCTTATAAGGAGTGCCTTAGCCAAAATTATGAACTAAGCAAAATATTATCTATCAAAGCCTTGTAGATGGTGGATACCAATTTCTCATTTTCTTGGCACTTCCCCATACTCAACACCAAAATTAAAATGTAAATTTCTTCTCAAGGAGTAGAATCCATAACACAATCACAAGTAATAAATGACTTGAATTTAAAGGGTTGCTCTTTATAAAGTATTAAAAAATGTCTGCAGCCAAAAGAATATATCACTGTAGTATTTTCTATTAAAAAAAGAGAACAAGTAGGAAGGAGATTTTAGCATAAGAATCCCCTCTCATTCCACCTCCAACTAAGTTTTTTTGTTGTTTTTTGTTTGTTTGTTTGTTTGTTTGTTTTTTGTTTTGGTAGCCTCCATGCCTAACATGGGCTTGAACTCATGATCCTGAGATCAAGAGTACATGCTCTACCAACTGAGCCAGCCTGCTTTATTCATGATGCATGTCACTTTTCTGACTCCCCCTCATGTTTTCTTTAGAGGTATATCCTTATTGCCATGGAAATAGGGTAGGTCCTGAACTAAACCAAGAAACCTGGACCAGGAGACTCATCATACTTTCTACCATCCTATGTAGCTATGTAGCCTACTGCCTTTCTAAAGTGACTCAAATGTGTGCTTTTGAGCAAGTTTAGATGTGCTTCCAATTTTCTGCAGATTTACCATTGAATGTCTCAGTGCCTTTAGCATCACTAGGGATACCCAAAGCTGGATTATGGTAGTCTCCTGGAGATTGTGAGGAAATATACAACAACCTCAAAAAAGGAAACATACACACATATGTACTGTGTGTATGACATGTGTATGTGTTAATATAATATTTCCTGTGGGATAGTCTAACAAATACATCAATGGAATATTGTTCTTATATTCTTCAATATAACATTTAAAAATATCTTACATAGTAGCACTATAAATGTCAATTAGCTTCAAAGAAGGACCAATTTATTTTTTACCATCATACTGAATTCAGTTACTATAAAAGGATCTCATTAATATCCATGTATAACCATATCCAAAGGCAGTTGTAGAAGTTTTTAATCTTTCCTTAAACCATTTCATGGGGAAATAATTATGTGTAAAATGCTCACTGCAATTCCTATAATCCTCATTAATATTTTTTAAACAATTATATAATTTTTCATTTATTTTTGTTATGGGTCCCAATATTATTCTAATGTCTTGAAGGTAGGGACATGGTTTTACAGCTCCCTATCATGCCGAACCTGGTATTTAAAAGGTATTCAAGATATATCTGTAGAATGTACTTGTTTTGATCCTCACGTGAAATGAATCTTGAGAAATTATTAGAAAAATCATGTCAGAGACAAAACTAAAAATTGTCTATATTCTACCTAAGTGTTCAATTTCATTATATCCAAAGATAAGTGTGTCAGTCTCAAATGGACAACTATGATGATATATCCATCCGAAGTTTGTCTATTTTTCTTCAAGGTAATAAAATCATTACATGTTCTAACACTGAAATTCACACTTTCCTGTGTGGTTTCAGCCACAAACCTCCTTATCTTCACAATACCTGTATGTAGCACAGATATACACTCATCTGGTCCATTAACAACAGCAACAACAACAAAAAGATGAAACATGGAATTTGAGAAATTTGCACAACTAATAAATTGTCAAGTCAAAGCTTGAACTTAAGTATTGTGGCTCTAATTCAGTTGTTTTTTTTTTTCCCTAAGTGACCATATTTTATACATAGAAATGATTCTCCATACAAGGGAATTCACTGTAATGACATGAAAAGACTCAACCACTAGACATCACCCTGAAATCTACCAGTAGTTATTTTTTTTAACTGTAAGACTTTAACTTGTCTTACAGACTTATAGTAACCTGTGGTCATAGGAATCCCAAGGGAAGATACTCTCACCACACACAAGTGTGTGGGTGGAAGAACTGCCAGAGAAACAGAGCAGTACCAATATCGTTCAGAGTGAACTCCTCCATCTTCAACTGAAGACCAGTGGCTTCATCTGACAGCACACAGAATTGACCACACAGAATTAACTGGTCACTTGTGAACAAATGACTTCTCTCCTTTGGGGGCCATTCATTATTAAACTGTAACAACATATAAACTAGAAAGAGGTGGCTTCTTCTATGTCTAGATGATCAATTAAATCATTCTGCAAAATATTTTGGAGTCTTGGGGTGCCTGGATGGCTCAGTGGGTTAAAGCCTCTGCCTTGGGTACAGGTCATGATCCCAGGGTCCTGGGATCGAGCCCCACATCGGGCTCTCTGCTCAGCGGGGAGCCTGCTTCCCCCCCACCCCCACCCCGCCTGCCTCTCTGCCTACTTGTGATCTCTGTCTGTCAAATAGATGGATAAAATCTTAAAAAAAAAAATTTCGGAGTGTTGTCTTGTACTAGTTAATACATGTCTGGCACATGTTACCAAAAGAAGGGTTTTCAATCTAGTTGGAATGCTTAGAAAGAAAAAAATAATCACTCTGTGCCAGAGCCTCAAGACTCTAAGGCTGGGATAATTTTTTTTTTAATTTTTTTAATTTTTTTTTTTTTTTTTTTTTTTTTTTTAGTTTCACCACAAAATTAAACAGTGGGAGACACTGGCAGCTCTTTCTCCAAAGAGGAATTACAACATAAATCTACATACATACATCTACGTCTATAAAGTATGCACTGCATATATTTTTCTTCTTTTTTTTTTCTCTTTTTACCTCCTGATGGTAGATGTCTAGGATTCTCTCCAAAGACAACTCTTCAAAGTACAATTTGTCACACTCATCGAAGTCTGTGCTCACAGTCTCAGGGTTGCAATTCACCACCACTGTCTTCTTGCCAAGCTGACGAAGTGTGCGGATGCTGGAGACAGCACACCAATCAAATTCCACACTGCTGCCTGCGAGACGGTGAGATTGGGAAGAGGGGTAAAAGAAACACAAAGTTACAACACAAAGACCAGCAGAAAGATATTGCTAAGACTAAGGAAGCTAATGCCCTTTCCTTGCAATTTTTAAAACTCCAAAAAGTAAATTTCAGATACATTATGCTCGGTACAATAATAGTAAGAAAAACAGGAACTAATTAAACAACAATGACATGTTGGCTTATTTTGTATGCTAAGTTCTGCAATAAGTAATCTCCATATTTGAAACATTCAAATTCGAAGTTAATGGGAGATTGTTGTAATGATTTTTAAAAAACCTCATTTACAAAAAAAGAACTCAAAGTGAACATACTGACCTCAGGACACAAAAAGAGTCAAGCTAGTGATCAGAATACTTGAGTTCTTGTTTTAGTTATTCCACTTACTCTGCTTTCTGAGGGCTAAACCCAATGATCCCTGAAGTGCCTCGGAGCTCTGACATATCTTGATTGATTGGAAAATCCTGTCCTTTCCAAGCATATCCTTTTAAACTTGGCAGGGCCACCCCATGCAGAGTGAGTGACCTTCTAAAAAGTAATTTGAAGTACAATAATGGCCTAAATACCTCAAAATATCACCTCTACTGGGACGCCACAGAACTGAAAGTCCTGGGATTTGTACTAATCCTTTGCATTAGGATTCTATCTTCTAAAAATTCTTATCAGAATGATAATTATCCAAAAATAGTAGCATGCTAATTTTCACTATCAGTTTAAGTATATACTTGATTATTAGCTTAGCTAGTTTTCCCTGGGTCCTAAGGTAGTGCATAATTGTTACAGGAATTAGGCAAAGTTTGAGTAGGAAAGAAGAAATTTCTACAGAAGAGAAAGGTAAGTCCTGGTGGAGGTATTCAGGCCATTTGGCCATAAGATAACTGAAGGGGTAAAGATAAAAACACTTTCGACCTACTTCAAGATTTGAGCAAAGATTGCTGAAGTAGCATATCCTGAAGCACTTGGTTAATTGTAAACCTAAAATAAACTATGTTTAAAGTAACAGAGTAAGACTACATACATTTTAAGTTATGTATTTCATCATTTCTATACTAGAATAACTTGCAAGACTAAATGTTAAATACACTTGTTGAGAAATATCATTGCCTATTTAAATATATACTTTGTAAATATAAATTACGATTATTATATTGTTATTAAATGTCTAATTTTAAGTGACTGGGTGAGGTGTCAAAATTTCTGCTGAGAACATTTTAATTAAATAATATAAGGCTCTGTCTATGCACCAATGATAAAAGCTCTTTGCATTCAGAAGTCATATATTCCCAGATCTCATCTACAAATATAATTTCTGGTTGATATATGAAGTTGTTGAACAAATATAGATCATTGCATAAAACTGTGCCTGATGATAAAAGGTCAAAGTGTAATTCATTCCCCAACTTCAGTGAGAGGCTCAATTTAGTTCATGAGGATAAAAACATAAAAGGAGGACATGGTGAAACAGGAGAAGGAATTAAGTTGAGACCTGCATCTGAGTCCCACACGTATCATTTAATAGCCATATCAACTTGGGCTTTACCCAATTGAACCTTTTTCTTACTTTGCAAAATATTTATTATAACAGCATCTCTTTTACATAGTTCTTAGAATAATAGAAGGAACATGTGTGAAAAGTACTATATAAACTATAAAGTCTTATGAAATATGTTATCACTTTACCAATGTGATATGGACCACAGCCCAGCACCATCATTCCATGGTCATCAAAATTGATATCATGCTCCTGAGGAGGGAAAAAAAAAAAAAAGACACAGAAATTATTGTGTGTTATTCTTCAATCTAATTAGACTCTTTGTCCTGCCACTGTGTCTGTCTTTCTCATCCTTCCTCTTATTGACATGTATCCCCTACTAGTCTCTGGGACCTTGTAAGTATAATGTATAAGCTCTGTTTAGTCACAGAAAATAAGTTCAATATTGCTTTAATTAAAGAGTCAGAAGAACACATCATAATTGTATGTTCATATAACTGTTATTCTTATTATAACTTACTTGTTTGATTTCACCATCTTTAGGCAGTTCTGAAAAGACTGAGTATGGAAAGACATTATCACATCTGACCCACATGATGTCACCTTTAATACCAAGATTACTAGATAAGCAAAAACACAAAAATTGTATTTCCCCATGTGGACAGTTTACTAAATCTGGAGCTTGCTGCCTACAACAATTTAGCAGTTCCTACCTGACCATTGTAGGTAACATAGAGGTAGTTTGTTACTGATGGGTATTCTGCAGCCAGTGTATCAATCTGCAAGAGAAAATAAATAAATAAATAAATCAGGATTTTATTCCCTTTGTTGTATTTTTTCAAGAATAAAAAAAAATTTGCTGCATTCCTATTCCCTTAATATCTCTCACTGTCAGATGCAAAGACAGATAAAAAGCTAGGTACAATTCAATTATTGCCTAGTTCTGAAAATGAGATTAGGTGGAGGAACAATGATATAATCTGGCTATCATTTGACCAATAAATAACAATACACACCCCAGAGCATCACGGATTGATTACAGCACTACAAAGCACAATGGTCAGAGTCAACTGGTTACCAGGAAAATTTACCCAGGCTGCTATCTAAAGCAGCTCAAACCAGAGCAAAATGACATGTATGTAAGAATGTTTTTGGTTTGCAAATTAATGCATAGGATTTAAGTTACCTATGGCACTAAGCAATGGGATGACAAAAATACCTTAAAGCTTGGGGATGAGGGGGAGGGGACAAGGTCTCATTGAACATATTTAGAAAAAGTAAATCAATTCAGTTCTCAAAGGCCAGGAGCTCAGCTTAGTGAGCAAGAATTCAGGGCCAACAGGGCAGGCCAGTGTAAGGCAGGTGAGAAGGAAGAAAGATAATTGCTGAATAGAATATATTCAGCATCAAACCTGAGACCAAAGGGTATGCATGTGCCCCCTCAGCACGTGGAAAAAAGTCAATGATTTTAAAGGACAAAAACCAGCTGGTGGTACTTTAAGCCAAAGCATCCCTCTACTAAAGTCCAAAAAAAAAAAAAAACACAATGGTACACCTGTGAAAGTTCTTGTGTGATTGTCATGAATACTAGATGAGCTCATTATGCCCAACCCTATCACAATGAATACTAAATGAACCATAATGATGGGACACTTAAAATAAAGTATTACCCTGTAAAAAGTTAGTGCCAAAAGAGATAACTATTCTTTTCAAGAGGTCAGCCACCATGCTAGGGTATTTCAAGTCCTTCTATTACACTAAGGATTTATCTTATCACAGATCTATTTGCACATGGGTCAAAAGTAAAGGAGAGGTCATTTTAATTTTTTTTCATTTAGGCAGAGAAAACCATGTACCCACTCTTACCTTTACATCCCAGTGCCCCTTCAACCTTTCCCTTTTAAGTTTAAATCAGTCCTGTGCTAAATAAAATTGGTGGCATCATGGGCATCAATTAGACAAGTAGAATCATTTTTGAATTCCAACCCTCTTTCTATTGGCAGTGGCTCTATGACTTGGTGCCTATGTTTCCCCCTGGAGGAAAGGGAAACTCCTTTACCTGTTTAACCCAAGGGTGGATGTTTTTCTTCAGCCTCAGCTCCCTTGTCTGGGCCTCAGTCAGCCCAAGGCATTTTGAAATCTGCTTGTCTGAGAACCCAATCTCCTTTGACTTTTTCAGGGTTTCTTCTGTAATGGACTCACTAGGATTTAATGAAAAAGAGAAATTCAAGTTTAGAACAGACACAGTAAGGACCAGTGAACTGTTCAATTTCAAAAACACTAAAGTATCCTTATTTTTCATCTTCAACATGTTTAGATCTCCTATCTTTTAAAAATGTACAAATTAAATAGCACACTAAATCTTCTAGGTTCTGCAATCTTTCAGTGCTTTCAAAGCTGACCTTTTCAAACATGTGGTTTCCTACTTCCATACCCCTGGCACCTTATTCTCTTATTTTCTGAAAAATGGCTTCTGCATTTACTGTCTTAATGGACTTCCTCTTTCAAAATAATCATAGACCTTCCTCTTACTAAGTCTAGGAAACTTTTCTCAAGTTTCTTCTCCCCAACCTGTCAACATATGACCTACTTGAGGTTTCATTCTTTAAAGATATCGTTCTCTGGCTCTGATAGGTTGCTTCTCACCCTACTTTATAATTCGCAAAGAAATTATTTACTAGTGTTTCCCCCCCAAGTCTCTATCTTTTGTTACCAGATTTAAGCCTAAAGGTCTGGTTACCTTTTCTCTCCCTCTAAATTTAACCACTGTCATTCACTCAAGCATTATAAGTAATCAATAATTCCCAAGTCTGTAGCTCCTTCTCTAATGTCTGACTTATTCTCCAGGTCTATACATATAGTATCTTCAGGAATCACCTTCACCTAGGAATCCTAACATTGTATCAGACTGGATATACTCTCCATAAACGGTCTCTATTTACTAATATTACATATCAGTCTATGTCCACAAGATAGTTCTCTGTGATTATTTCCCACCCATTGTGTAGACTGTATTTGTGCTGTTTCTCTCACCTGTAGTGACTTCAACATTCCTATAACCTACCCAACTGCTCTCCAACTCCCAGCCACTCTTTATAGGTCAACGAGAGCCAAGTTTCATCCATAAGATCCCTCAGTCTGCTCTCACTCACAGATCTTCCTGGGCTCTTCGCTGACTCATTTGCTTAAAAGCAGGAGCATAGTTGGAACCATACTGCTTAGCATGTCAATATTGCCAATATTTTTAATGTTTCCTAGCTTTTATTCACCAACCTGACTTTTTTCCCACTAGATTCATGTTCCATGATAAGAATACATCTGGCTCATTTATCAATTCATCCCCAAAGTTTAGCAGGTTAGTCCACAGACAACATTCAATAAATATTTATTTTTTTTATTTTTTTTAAGATTTTATTTATTTATTTGACAGACAGAGATTACAAACAGGCAGAGAGGCAGGCAGAGAGAGAGGAGAAAGCATGCTCTCCGCGGAGCAGAGAGCCCAATGCGGGGCCCGATCCCAGGACCCTGGGATCATGACCTGAGCTGAAGGCAGAGGCCTTAACCCACTGAGCCACCCAGGTGCCCCTTAATAAATATTTATTAAATGAATAAGGAAAATTGGACTTCAACAGCTTTTGTAGAAAAGACAAAGTTATTGAAATCAGCTTATAAGTAGAATTCAAAATGTAATACAAAAGATAATACAAAAAATAATTTGTAAAGAGCCAAAATACAGAAGAATAAAATACTTCTGTAAAAGTTTATCTAATTAAATAGCTATGGACCAACTATTTCAAGCAATAGTCAATACAATAAAATTCAATTATGACAGTCTGATAGTCAATACAATGAAATTAAAATATAACAGTATGTTCTCAGAAGATCTAACAATAAATAAAACATTTTCATTGAAATTCTGCTAATAAAATGTAGTTGAATTAAATCTATTGCATTTCGTTCATTCTATTCGTCAATCTTCTTTAATTAATTCATATTCTGAGTTTAGAGAAGAGAGAATCAAGCTGGTATATTTAATAGCTATTTCTCTGGCTTTTGGATATCAGTCCTAGTTTGGATTTTTACGGCTCTGTCTCTTCCCGGTCAATTTGCTTTTCCTATGGCACTTAAATTTCCTTCTGTCTCTCAAGTTAATTCATTATTTCTTCCCAACATATTTAATATCTTTTTTTCTATTCTGATTTTGATTTTTGAATCTTCCCAAGTGTTTGATAAACAGTCTCCCAGAGCAACACATTTTTCTGTCAAATTCTTGAATGTAATCTGATTATTTAGTATGATTAGTCATGTGCTATGTGTGCAAAGTACTGGGCTTCCTGCTCTAGAACTATGCTGTCCAATATGGTAGCAACTAGCCACATGTGACTATTTAAATTATAAATGTTAATTCATTTAAAAATTTTTAAATTAAATTTTAGATTCATAATTACACTAGCCACATTTCAAGTGTTCAACAGCCATATGCGGCCAGTGGTTACTGTTACTGTATTAGATGGTGTGGATTACAGAATATTTTATCGTCACAGAAATTTCTACCTAGGCCATGCTGCTCATGAAGATACAAAACAGTATTTGAGACAATGCAATGATAGGGAGCGATTCAAAACACTTTATGGAGAGACAGGCCATGTGGTGCAATGTGAGGTCAGACAAAAGAGATAACAATGTGAGTGGATGTAGTAGAGACCTACTATGGCAGTAGAGGAATGAGAACAGAGCCATAAAGAAAGTTCAGCTTTCTATAGTTGAAGGAGTTGACAGATGCACTGTAGGCAAGGGTAACTGCATCTGCAATAATTTGAGACCATGATGGGCATGGCAGGTGTAGAATACATACTGAGGATCTGTAATTACTAGGAAATTATGAATGGTGAAGGTGGGGCAACACCCACTGTCATTCTTACATCAGTGCTTTAACACTTAGTGAACATGTGCTGTGTCTTGGGCTCTATGCCACTTACTTTATTTTTTCAAATTCTTTATTTAAATTCAATTTAAATGGAATTTTAATTAAATTAAGTTAGCAAAGAGTAGATTATTAGTTTCAGGGGTAGAATTTAGTGAATGATTCATCAGCTGCATATAACACCCAGCGCTCATTACATCAAGTGCCCTCCTTAATGCCCATCACCCAGTTATTCCTTCCCCGGCCCACCTGCCCTCCAGCAGCCCTCCGTTTGTTCTCTATAGTTAAGAGTCGCTTGTGGTTTGCCTCCTTCTCTGTTTTTATCCTATTTTATTTTGTTTTATTTTATTTTGTTTCTTTGCTACTTATTTTAATGATGGAGAGATAAAATATTGAATCCCTACATTCAGGGAGGTCAGAGTATATTAGGAGGCAAACAAATAGCCATTGATAGGGGCTCAGTGGGTTAAGCCTCTGCGTTCAGCTCAGGTCATGATCTCAGGGTCTTGGGCTCGAGCCCCACATCAGTCTCTCTGCTTGGCAGGGAGCCTGCTTCCCTCTCTCTCCCTACCTACTTATGATCTCTCTATATATATATCAAATAAATAAATAAAATCTTAAAAAAAAAAAAGCCATCGATATGCCTGCACTGTGAGAGGTGCTGAGGAGAAATGTATGCAAGAGAAGCCCCGGGCTCAGGGGAAGTGCTCCCAGCTGCCACTGGGGAATTCTGGAAAGGCCTTACCCAAGAGATGACTGCTGAGCACCTGAGGGCTTTTCAAACACCCAAGTTCCTGGTGTTTACCTTTACTCTTGCAAAAAAGTAAAAAAATTTGAGGCAAAAGCAGAAGAAGAATTTGTTGCTATTTGGTTTGGAAATGTATATTTTCACTTTTCTTGCCAAGATGGTGTTCCTAAATCAATTGCTCATTCGTTTATGCGCAAGTGCGCATTCAGCCTCAAAGTGGAAGTACTTGATAAATAAGCCATTTTTCTCAATTAGAACTATGCATGATGTTCTTTTTAAATAAATATATTCGTGAGTTTTATGAAAGATGAATCATATTAATGTTTACCTGCATGGTGAAAGGCTACACATTTTCTCTGTGATCTGCAATTTTGTTAAAAACATAAGTATGAAGCTTGAGTTAGGTGGAGAAATACTGTACATATAACATTAAGCCGATTCTTACCCTTAGATTTTTCTACTACTTGCTAGAACATTTTCCCATAATTGTGCGATAGCAGTAAAAGAAAAATATAAAAATAAACAGATCTTCAGTAAGACATTTCTTTATTATTGCAATAACTATCTGAGGCAAAACCCATATTATGTCACTATATCAGCAGCCACACTAGCTTAAATGATTAAATCCTAACCCACAGAGGAACAATCCAGACACACTTAGGAAATACACCTTGAAAAGAGCCATTACACCTGTAATTATGACTACGGACTAGCAAAAATGCAAGTTCTTCAAGTCCAAAGATAACCAGAAGTAATATATTCATCTTGAGCTCTTTGGGTCATGTTTTTTCTATTTAGTTTTTTTCCCCCTTGCCTTGAATGATTTATTTTTATTTCCTCTTATAAGGAATATCAGTCAATTCTTCAAAGGTTGCTACATTGCTCTAAATGAAAATTATAAATAACAGTATTAAATAAAAAAAAGAAACCACTTAGATTCCTCATGTTTCTATTAGGGAGGAAATAAATTTGCATTTGTTTTGTCCACATTCAGCAGTGCAGTCTTTTCTATTGCTGAAATATGCATAATTCCCCTTATTATTTTCCACCAAAGAGTCCAATAGAGCACATAAAGACATCTCCAGCAAAGATGCAATCATCCTCCTCCACTCACCAAATAAAACTGGTCTCTTACCAATAAGCAAAGAAAGAAAGAAAGGAAGAAAAGGAAGACAGACATAGAATTGGCTTCATGCATAAAAAAGTAAAGTAAATTATTTCTGTGCTCAGCTCTGGCGGCAAAAAACAGCTATCTGTCACTAAGACTAACTTAAATCATTACTGCTCCCCATAGCATCTCCACACCAGAGAGTTTTCACTATTTAAAGAGGATGCCTGAGAAGAACAACAGTAACACAGAATAATGAATCACAAGTGATAGAATTTCAGGATGGGGCTGAAAATTTACTTCTCCATAGGCACCCCCTCAACTCTTACCAGGTGAGATTCCCATAACAGATGTTCTCAAGCCAGACTTGCACAGTGCATGCTTACAAGCTGATTCCCAGAATATTTTCTGGGTGAGAGCAAAACAACTTTTTAAGTTTTGCTCAATCTTCAAATAGCTAGATCAATAGCATCATAGGACATTTTTCAACATCTTGAGAATTAGGGTGTATTACATTGGAATGGCATATGAATGTAATCATGCTCATCTCTTTTAATTTGAATGCAAATACTGGGTAGGTATGTTCATACGAAATTCAAAGTGTTATCTCTTCTGTAGTATTTTATTTAAATCTCTCTGGTTATTAATTTCTAGTTTTCAGGCATGTTCATGAAATTGTGTAAAGCATTTCAGTCCTCCTCACTGACAAAATAATTGTTGCTGCTTCTTCTTTTTTTGTTGTTTTTAAATACATGTTGATCCTGACCGAGCACAGCAGTTACAAAGACATGGATAAATTAGATCCCTTCCCACATTCACCGCTACCCTAATTTTGTGGGGTACCCCGAACTCCAAGACAGGAAGCTGGTTGCCTCTCTCTACATTTCACTCTTTCTGCTGCTCTTGTCTGACACAGAGCTGGCCGCCATGCCATTATTAGGGAAGAAAATTGACTTTATTCCCTACTTGTTCCCATACAAAATTTTATTTTGAGTCCCATTATAATAAAACAAGAGAAGAGACAGTTTGAAGACACGATTCATTAGCTTTGGGCCAGTGATTTAGATAAGGTTAAACCTCTTCAGAGTCAAATGCAAGATGAATAATCTTAAGTGAACATAAAGCTCATCTAACAATGTAGAGATCCGGATCCACGCTCCTCGTCTCTATCTGCCCACGTTGGGCTGGCCTCCATTTTGTCTGCTAAAAAGAACTTCCATCAGAGGGAGATTTTTTTTTTTTTTTAAAGAAATCAAGTTAGATGAAAGCTTATTTTAGGGACAGGGCTATACTATTTCTCTTTTTCCAAAGGAAAATAAAAACCTTAATTTGGACCAAACTCAAAATAGAATAATTACTAAAAGAAGTATAAATGCTGAATTTGTGATTCCAAACCGCCTTCTGAAGCCTCAGTAGGGAATGCTCCATTTATATTATATTGTAAATCAAGGGGGCATTATACCAAGCAAGAATGTGATCAGCTGAACGGAGCATATTGCATAAAAGCACACAGTTTTAAAATATGTGCAATAAAGTATCCGTCTGTTATCTGGTGTGTATGCCTGTGTGCTGGTATGTTTCTGTTGATCTTTATTGCATTCTCGGAAACGTGCCATATATGTAACTCTTCTCTCCCCTCCTAGCTTCTTGCCTCCAGAGTTCAGGGGCAAACTGCAAAGGTTACCCTTCCCTCATTGCATAAAAGAAGCTAAACAATAACACAAAGAAACACCAGATAGCTGTGATTTTGGCCTTTTCATAATCTTCAGTTCCTCTCTATTTAGCAGCTGAAAATGACAGTTCTGAAATTTTTGGAGGGGGAAAAACACCTTAAAAACAGACAATCAGACTTTTACACACTCTGCCATAATCTTTTAACGGTTAGACAGCAGGGCTCAGCTTCTACAGCGGGAAGTCTCTTGTGTGTTCTCTGGTTTTATAAACAATACGAGCCTTTCTCCTGTCTCTCTCTCTGACTTCCAACGTAGATTTTGTTGTTGTTGTTTAAAATTCTACCCTGTCATCTCCGCAACTTCCTCCACTCACACTTAGTCTTCAATAATAAATGATAAAAGGAAATGGAATAAATTCCCCTTAATGAGGAAATTTTCACCTGGCGTAGAGGAGCTGGGGAAATCTATTAACCGACTGGAGCAACGCCGGCAGCATGGCAATTACCAAGGGAGGCAGCACACTTCACACAGTCCTCTCTTCCACTTGACTGGCTTTTATCTGATCCACCAACTCACAAGTAATACTAAACAAATTTCTCTCCAGATTGCACAAGCTCTAATGCGAAAATGAGCACTCCACTTGGCCTACGATTACAGGATGGATGGGCTTGCGATTTTATTACTCTCTTCTTTTTAAAAATCCCCGAAAAGGCAGAACCTGAGAAAAGCATGAGGGCCTGATCCTCAGCAATGACACCTGCTTTAATAAGGACGGAAAAAAGAGTAAGATTCGTGTTCTCTGCCCTGAAACCCCCCAGTCAGCCTTTCCCCTGACTCTTTCTTGCATGGCTTCAAGGATTCTTTTTGGCATTTTGCAGGTTCAAGACCATGCCCCAATCCCAATGATGCAAGCAGGGGAGAAGTTATTTGTCCTCTCATCTTTTTTTTTCCCCCAAGGAGAAATGCCAAATTTTCCTTAAGAGAAATGCAAAAAACGTTTTTCAAAAGCAGCAGTTGTGCTTAGAAAAGCAAAGGATGAGACCCAGGCAATTGGGTAAATACCGCTATTTTCTCTTAATTCTTCAAAGCATGATGCTTTGTTACTATACAGCCGTGAGGTCTTTGGAGGAATTAAAGAACACCTTGATCTTTACCTCTCATCTACAGGGCAAACAATACCCAATGATCCAATGTTCATTGGAAAGCACACCAGCATGAAAATTATCTATGAGGATCTAGGTCCACTTAGCGCTATTGCAATATGCTACAATCTTACAAGTGTTGACTTCTGAGGGACCAGACACTTAAAACTGTATTTCACCTTAAAGGCTACTAAAAACAACAGAATCAAACAAAGAAGAAAAGCTTATGAGCAAATGATACTGTAGATACTTTTTAAGCAAGCAATTTTTAATCCATGAATCTTAACATTCATTTTTTTTTAGCCAATCTTTAGTGATCACAATAATCCAGAATTACTATGGTATTATTTTCTTTTTTAAAAGATTTTATTTATTTATTTATTTATTTGACAGAGATCACAAGTAGGCAGAGAGGCAGGCAGAGAGAGGAAGGGATGCAGGCTCCCCGCTGAGCAGAGAGCCCGATGTGGGGCTGGATCCCAGGACTCTGGGATCATAACCTGAGCCGAAGGCAGAGGCTTTAACCCACTAAGCCACCCAGGGGCCCCACTATGGTATTATTTTCGATCTGGTAAGAACAACTTATATAATATTGATTATAGTCTATGGCTACCAAGTAATAATAATGGGGAAAATGACCTAATATAGGTTAAGTTAATTGTAATTTTTGAGCCATAATAAATCACATTTGATATCTCACTGACTCCTAGCTGAAAATGTTGTGACTCTCTCGTGCTCTGCCATAGATTTGGTAATGATGAAAAACAGAAAGCACCCTGTCACAGTAGTAAGTCATGTCTGTAATTGTGTAAGAAAGTGTTCTGTTACATTCGAAAAAGCATGTTTTTACCAAACAACTTTCACCTGATCAGACTGAACTAAAGGGCAAAGTGCATACCATAGAATACTGCTTCTCTTACTTCTGATTAATAAATTTATTTATAATTTTAAATCCATTCAATAGGTCCTTTCCCCCAAATTAAGGTATTCGGTAAGGAAAATCCTGGGCTTTTCTCAAAATATAGGTTTTTTTATATGTCCAGAATTTGAATCCAACAAAAACAAATGTTGTATAAGGCCTTAGTAGAAAACTGAGATTAAATAAGCTTTCTTTGATGTTATAAAATCTGTTCTTTCACAAATATATTTATTTGGAAGTCCTATATTTTACAACCTCTCCATGATCTTTGTTTAAAGAAAGTCATGTTTCCTCAGAGTAGTTTTCCACCTACCAGCTGTGTTGTTCCAAGTAACAACAGTATAATTTTCAATATGTAACCTTCTTTGACTTCTAGAAACTATTACTTAGAATCTTATTAAAATAAATTACTTTACTGAATCTTACCTACTGATAACTGCTGCATAGATTTTTTTCTTGCTAAATGTAACATACATAGGAATAATTTTTGACCAAATTTTTTAGTTCTTGAATGAGCAAAAGTAAGCCCATTCTAGAAAGGGGGGGATAAAATGGAAAGTTATTTCTAGGAGGACGTGGAAAAATTCTAGTTTTAAATTCCTGATAACATATCACATTAGATCGGTTAATTTGAGGATTACTACCTACATGGAAATAAAAAATCTTTATCACTGAGTGTTTTTCAGAAGAAGACATAAAAATAAATATTAACACCCTGGACAGCAAAAATTCTCATTTACTTCATGCTAATGACTACATACTCAAGAGCAAATTGAGTAGCTCTCCCTTCAAGCTGCCTAGAGCCAAGGAGGGTCAATTATACCAGTCCACCCGCTAAAGAGTAGGCTAGGTAGAGGAGGGCTAGGTAGGGTAGGGTAGGGTGGGTTAGGTAGGGGAGGGTTTGAGGCAGTATGTGTAATATCACCACGGCCATGTTCACGCTGAGGTGATGGCCGTTACTTTATCATCATTATGTGTCATTGGCAAAGAGTGTCTAACCGCCTCTTTCAACCCTAAGTAAATATCTCTGGCCAAATCTAGAATCAGGCACCAACTCTACTGAGAAAACAATCCTATCAATCAGACAAAATGATAAATCTGTGAAGTGTTTGGCTCAATGCCGAGCTGGTAAATAGGTGCTTCACAAATGCAGATGATAGGGCATGAGGGAGAAGGAGAAGAGCACAGGCACAAGGAAGGAGAAGGAGTGAGAGAAGGAGGGAGAGAAACAGGAGGAGCGATTCATCACAACAAAACTGGTAGGTCATTTAAATGTGGCCCCATCACCTCAGCATTTCTCGGACTTTTCCTCTCCTCTGCAACATTCCTGTAGCTCTCCCCTGACATGAGGGCCAACATCCTCGGCTCTCCTTGCAAATTGCAACTCATCTTCTGGAGAGCACGTGCACCCAAGCATTTTCTACACCGTGGGGAGGCATGGCCACTACCTTACACTCCTTAGGACAGAAATCATGGCATTTCACCTCCAAGGGTGGACTCGGGGCTCTATGCACCATGAAGGCACTTCAGGTATGAATGGGCAGGTGAAGAAATTCTGGGGGTCAGTGAGTGATTATCTAGCTTCTGTAACTACAGCTGAGGCAGACAATTTAGTGTGAATGTATTCTCCATTGTACACTTCAAGAAATTTTTATTGACCTGCATTAACATGGAGGATAAAGTGTTCACATCTTATTTAAAGAAAAAATATATATGCACATGTGAGTGCCTGTATACAGACAGTCTTTGGTTTGAAATATGGTGAAAGGTGAACAGAAAACCCTTATCCCAGCTCTCCATACTCTTGAAAATTCTGTTTACATCTTTTAAAGGTGACTCACGAGGGCTTTCTCCCTGCCAGGTCCCTGTGTTTCCCCCACAAGAGTTCCAGAGAAGGGCACATCCCTTACAGTGCTTCTGCTCTAAGTGGGGTCAACAAGTCAGGCAGGAAAACACACACAGCTCACAACTTGACAGCTAAGGAGGAACTGATCTCCAGCTGTCTGATTTAAAAGTCATATCTCTAAAAAGAAGCTTTGAGAAGGGTTAGTGACTAGAACCTCAGGCAGAAGCCCTGGGCTAGATTCCTTACTTTCCTCTGACTGCTGTGACAGAAAGCATGACACACACCTCAACTTGACTCAGTTTCACCATCCATAAAAATAGAATAGTGATATTTCCCACTCGTATCATAACGTAAATGCACCTTAAGGTCAACAGAGAAATATAGATCTCTTATAAATAATATGCCTTTTTTGCCCTAACCTTCTCCACTGGTTAATTAAATTAGAACCTTCACAACACTTGTAAATATTAGTGAACGTTTCTCACAACAACTTTTAAGAAAATTTGCAATTTTGAAAACCTGGATAGTTTTTTTTAATTAAAAAATATAAAAATTTTGGCTTTTGTCAACAAGCAATATAGATTTTATAATGCATATGTAGGTATTATCATGCTTCCAATATATACGTCTCCATTTGATCATTTAAAACAATTAAATAAATCCCCTTTTATTAGAAAGCAGTTTATTCAAAGTCTTCCTACCTAATCAGTAATATATAGTCACTTAAAAAAATGAAAATGTGGAGATGGTGATTTACAATGTCTTCCAACACAGTGAATTTGTATCTTGGACTACATATTTTTCAGGTAATCATTCTGTGTGTCTCTTGAAACAACCAGGAACTATAAATGCATTTTCCAATTTCTCTTCTTTATCATGACTAAGAAATTCTGATTTTCATTTTCTACCAAGAGTATGTATTCATTTATTTAATGGGCATATTATCACACAAATATTTTTGAGTTTTTGATTGATGGAAGACACTGTCTGTCAATGCCCAAGAAAATATATGCTCAATAAAGAACTGGAAGCCATTTGTATCTCTTTCAGAGCTGATGCTATGCCTTAGCATAGTGAACTTTATTCTGTGTTCACACAAATCAGCAAAAGCTCTTAAGAAAAGCTAATAATAAAAGTCTATTAAGGCATGATATTTGCAATTTGCCTTAATGGAATTTACAGTTTAATTGGAGGATGGTACCCATATGCATCAAATAATTAGAGAACACTGAATTGAAACTATGTGCTTCCAACTACTACCTACATTGAATAGGTAGATAACATCCACTTTAATTTCTGTTCATAGACTTAATTTCTCTACAGTAAGATTCTCACTTTTATGAAACATAGTAGAAACATAACAAAATAAGAGCAAACATTATTTGTTGCTTCCTAAGTAAAATTCATCCACTTACCAACTTCCTCTCTTTTCTTGCATATTTGGTTCTTAGAGTCTAGTTCCTGCTCTTTCCTCCAGATTATCAAATTTGGTAGACTTGCCCAATTCTCTCGCTCTCTACCCTCCCTCAACCACACAATATTGTTGAAAGTGTCTTCTGATTTTGTTTATTCTGTTTTAAAATTTCTTTTTTCTTGGCTCCCCTGGCATTGGGCTATATTGAAGGATTTATTGGGGGGTAAATTGAAGGGATATATGCTGTCCTTGGATTCCACAAGTCCTGAACTTAAATCCTGGTTCCAATGGGCACTACCTCTGAAATCTGAAAAAGTTTACTCAAGCATCTGAGCCATTGTTTCATTTATAAAATATGAGGGAGGGAGGCACACCTTCTAGGAACTCTTAAATGAATGCTTTATGTGAGGTAACATATGCAGAGGTCTTAGAGCTTTTATTTTTAACCTCCATTTAACTTTCCTGGATCTGTGTTCCTGCCTCTAGTTGGTCTGTTAAAAGTGTCTGTCTTCTGTATAGCCATGTGTATATATTTAACCTTCAAATATAGATTATAAACCCAATGTAGACAGGTTAATGACTAACAATTATCCATTGACAAATGGCGCTGGACCTAGTACCAAGCCTTGCCCATAGTAGGTACCTAATAAATACTAATGACTGAGTAGATGAACAAATACCAAATGGTCCAATAAGAGCTCTTAATAAAGAGAAATGCCATCTAGTAAATACATAACTCATCATGCTGAGATCAGAGATAATGACATAGAGATAATCTATTAATTCTTGACTATTAATAGGTACATGCAAATTATGAGTATATGTTATTTAAGCCAACTTAAGATTTTCTGAGCTATCAATATTTAAGAATCAACACACACAAAATACATATCTATTTTTTGAATTATCTAAATATCACTGAAACATTTTGCGTAAAACATTTATTTTGTCCGTGCCAGAATCAAGTTCTCTCTCACACTTTCAAAATACACATTTGTAAATGCTATTTAAATAGTGAATTTAATGAAGACTCTCAGAACATTAAATATTTGATGTAAACTTTTACATTCTATCTGATTCAACAAATTGTTAGTTAAAAAAAAATTAATGGATGCCCATCAAATCTATGACATCACCTAAAATATCACATGGAACATAAAAACAAATTAAAAATAAAATCTATTTTTGGCACTAGTTCACAGGGGCATAGAAATTCCCACAGTAATACTCCTCTTTCAAATGGAAAAAAATAACTTTCTCATGTAAGCTCCCATTTTTAGTATTCTTGACGTGGTTTATTAGATAAGTGGTTTAGGGTATAAAGACAAATCATAGAATGGTAATATGTAGTAATTGATAAAATTGTTTTCCTTTAGAGTTAATTATTTCACACATAATATGTTATATATTCATCTTAGTTGCATGGCTTCCCAGCAAAATAAGAATGGAGTCTGCTTTTTTGTGTGTTGTTGTATTTTGTTTTGTTTCTAACTAGAGAGAAACTGAGACTCAGAAATATAGTGTGAATTGGTGGTGAGGTCAGAGGACATCACTCATTTTCTGCAAATCAAGACAATGGGTTCCACTAAAGTGTCCAATCATCACCATTCCCACATTCATCTATACTTAGTATATATATGAATGTTCAGACTAGAGTGGGGAAAACAACCAATGGTATCACAAACATATATCCAGAATAAAGTATCATCAAAATTATAACATGCAATTATATTTTACATATAAGGAAATATATATATATATTTCTTTCCCTAAATTATTTCTATATTTGATACCCTTTAGGACTAAAATTTTTTCATTATTAGGTTTTTTTTTTCTATCAGAGAGTACAAATTATCATGAGAAAGCAAAATGCTGACATGTTTCTATCTTATATCTAAGTTTTAACAACTTTTAGGTGACACTTTTCCCCAAGAAAACTTTAATCAAATATAAGCACAAAAAGTTCTTGTCTGGTTTTGCCATGCCTCATGAGCAAGTTAAATAAAAAGCCAATAGAAATGAACATGTGTAGGAGAGGACATTCAAAGGGAGTGTTCCAGCTAAGGTGACACCTGCATTATTACATCTGCCAGAAGTTTGTGGCTGCAGGGAAATGGCCAACTTTACTGAGCTCAATTTAGCACTTGAATGCCCAAGTGGAACTCACCAGGCTTGCCCTAGATTGTTTTCCTAAGCAGTAGGCACACCTATGATTTTTCAGCACCCACCAATGGACAGTTTATCACACCGAACATGGTGATGTTCAGATGACAATGGGGCCCTTCAAAAGTGTACTTTACTCTTTCTGGCTGCATTGAATATAGCAGTAAGTGGCAGTGAAGGAGGAAAAGAAGATTATCAGAATTAAAACAGTAAAAAAATAAAGGGTATAGAATATTGGACAAAAGCAATTACTGGATAATTTGTACATTACTCCACAGTAAATTGAATTTATATTAACAATTAATAGAGAAATAGATCCAAATATAAGCCCCCTATACTTACATAGTGGAAACTGTACAATGGTCATATCCCCTATTTTTAAAGATTTTATTTATTTATTTGGCAGACAGAGATTACAAGTAGGCAAGAGAGGCAGGCAGAGAGAGAGGAGGAAGCAGGTTCTCCGCGAAACAGAGAGCCCGATGTGGGGCTCGATCCCAGGACCCTGGGATCATGACCTGAGCCAGAGACAGAGGCTTTAACCCACTGAGCCACCCAGGCGCCCCCCCCATTTTTAAACCTCTAAATTGGACGACAACAGATTCATTTTGATATGTCAATCAGAAATAGCCAAAGCACCCAAAAATCAAAAAAAAGGAAATAAAAAAATTAAAAAGACAAAAGCAGAAGATAAGCAGATGCTCAAACCTGGTAATTATGTTGGGGTTTACTTTTTTAAGTATCATTATTATCTTTCAACCTAAAATTGTTAATCCAACTTGATATTATAAATTAAATTAAATTGTTTTTTTATTTTTTTATTTTTAAATAATAATAAATTAAATTATCAAATTTTTAATTTAATTATTAAATTAAATTAATTATTAAATTATTAAATAAATAAAAATTAAAAAATAAATTTAAAAAAATTTTAAAATTTTAAATTAAATTGATATTATAAAATAAATTAAAATGTTTGGAATGTAATGCCCTGAAATAGTCCCTGCTCATAAATAAGCTTTATTACAGTTGACTTCCTTCCTTACTTGTAGCAGAAAGGGTTCAACTGAGAGATCCTTGTACCTATACTTGTCTATTAATTACTAACATAGTTGAAAACTTTATCATATGTGCTAGTTCTATGGTGATGGGACTGTCATCCTCTATTGACTACTGTTACTATATTGAAAGTGTCTATTATATGTAAACTTATTTCCCTCAGACAGTGTTTAATTCATCTTGCCACACTCCTCAACATACATGTAAAAATATGTGTGTGAATACATACATATATTCATGTGTGTGTGTGTGTGTATACATATACACACATTTACATATAGCACAGGAGTGAAATTTCAAACATCCTGAACTCTGGAGTCCTGCTCAGGTTTGATCTCACATCTGTCATTTATTAGTATGTGATAGCCAGGAAGTTGCTAAATATCTCAGTGCCTTAGCTTACAACTGTAAAATCAGGATAATTACTGATCTCCTTAGGTTGTGGTAAAAATTAAATGAACAGTGACTGATATGTAGTCAATAAATTTTCTGATTATTGTCTTATACTTGGAAGGCACTCAGAATTGATTGAATTAAAATTCAGTTTTCTTGGGGCGCCTGGGTGGCTCAGTGGGTTAAGCCTCTGCCTTCAGCTCAGGTCATGATCTCAGGGTCCTGGGATCGATCGAGTCCCACATCAGGCATCAGGCTCTCTGCTCAGCAGGGAGCCTGCTTCCTCCTCTCTCTCTGCCTGCCTCTCTGCCTACTTGTGATCTCTGTCTGTCAAATAAATAAATAAAATCTTTAAAAAAATTCAGTTTTCTTTATTAAAAGATATAATTCTAAATCCATTCTTTTGCCACTTTAGGGAATCAGTTATATCAGGAGAACCTAGCTGACAAAGACATTTGACATTTGATTTATTTGATTTATGGTACTTGTACTTTTGCCCTTCAGGTCAGGTTTATTTGCATGACCTGAATTGAATCTATCTATATGCTAATGGAGGAAAGGATTACAGGTGAGGTTTTTGTACTTTTTAATAGATCAAAATACGTATTTTTTTTCTTGTAGTGAGTATTTATGAAAATGCTATATAGGAGTAGTATTATGTGTGAAGGAGTGTGGGGAAAATAGACATATTAAAATGTGGATAGCTCAGTTGTGAAAGCCAATGGATAGAGTTTATGCAAACGTCGCAGCTCCACTGACTGAACTTTTCTTAAACTCCCTGCAGAGTGATCCAGTAACATGAAGTTAACAGGTTAAACACCTAAATCCCAGTGCATATGCATTACAGGCATTGGAATCCTATATGATACAACTCATATCACATTGAGTAAAGAGAAACTTTTCAAAACCTAAAGAAATTCACTGTAAAATATGTTATCACTCTAGGTCGATTAATGCTACTACACCAGCTTATAAATTTGGGGAACTTCCTAGAACCATCAACTTTCCTAGCATGCCCTCGGGCAACAATAAACAATTTAAGAGGAAAAGGAGAAAGTCAGTGAACTCAAATGGGGAAGCTGTCTGAATAATGGCTACCACCTGAGTTGGTAAGAATGGCTATTGCTCTGGAAGTTTCCGGAGGGCTGCCATTGCTATGTTCATGAACTGGAGATGGCAAACCGAGTTCTGATGGGAGCAAGCACTTGCAGCCTGGACACTAAATTGATTGTTCTAACACTGGTCTAAGGTCTCATCGCCCCTGAACTAGGCTGGGATTTCATATATTATCCTCAGCATGACACATGTTCATCTCCACCATGTAAGGAAAGGAATTTCTATAATTTTCACCTTCTCACAGACATGGAAAACTCAGTTATTTCCATAATGCCAGCCTCATTACAAACATTGTTTTGTTTTCCCCATTCCAGTCTATGGACATTCACATATACTAATACATGGGTGTATTCCATTTAGGAATCAAATTCTGAACTTCATTTCAGATTACTGTATGTAAATACAAATCATAGACTGGCCATCAATCTGAATGATGTTCTCATCCTCTGCTAGTAAAGATGTTTATTGGATTTTAGAAGAACTTTAGCATGATTAACAACTGTAAAATAGAAATTTTTGTTCATTAGCATAATGGAGTGTTATTGATCTTCTGATAAGAAGAGCATTTGTATTACATGCTATCATAGTTTCTTTTAAAAAATACATCTGGTATTAAAACAAGTGACAGTGCATCATCAAGAAAGTTAAGAAATGGCATATTGTAAAATACATAAGCAAATGCAAACTGTGTGACTCTAAAAAACAGTCTTTAAATGTATCTGTCTGAAATCACAAAATACTCTTCATTATAACAAGTAGCTTTTTCATTTTCAGGGGGAAATGAGGGAAAACCTTCTTAGGCATTCACGGTGTGCCAAGTGTCCTTTACGTTTATACTGTTTAAGTTTCACAATAAAACTATTAAGCAAACATTAACAGAAAGCATGTGAGGCCAGAGAAAGGAGGGAGGTCACGTGCAATTCCGCAGTGGGGAAAACTTCACACCTATCTATCTGACTAGCTCCAGAGCCTGTACTCTTTCCAACACACAAGAAAGGAACCAAGTGAAACTTAACCCACATTTGGCATTCTATACTTTGTCCCTTCTTTAAGTTTCCCCTTTTCTCTCAGCTGAGATCCCCAGTGCCTGTTTTCCAGGGGACCTATCAGAAAAGTGCAAAGGGACCTCAGCACACTGGCAGCAGAGAGATGCCAAGGAGAGAGAATTTGGGGGCCATGTCAAATCACACCAAACAGTTACCTCCTGGGTCTACAAGGAAAGTCTGCCTTTCCAATGCTGGAACAGTTGAGATTTTGAAATAAAGTGAACCACAGATAAATGTAAATGAAAAAGAACTGATCTTCATAAACTTTTTGCAAACTGGCAATGAGTAATTCAGCTATATAATGTCAACTGCTAATAGAGTTATTATTACTGTTGGAGTAGTATCTGCCTTGATGCCTAAGCCTTCTTGGATATGCAACGGCTGAGAAAAAGCAGAAGACACCATAATCTAGGGTAATGGTGAAGTTAACCAAAATAGGACAACAAAGCTTAAGTCCTACACCCTTACACTCCATCAGCTATGATATCCATTCAATTTCAGACCTCTATGTACCACACAATGACTGAGACAGGTAGCTTCAGTGGACATCTATTCTTTTTTTTTTCTTTCTTTAACTTATTTAACACTTCTAAATAACAATCATTTTCAAATTGCTATGTGTGCATCTAGGATACTGCAAAAACAAAAGCAAACAAAAACAAACAGACAAACAAAAAAACCAAGAAGAATTAAACAGTAAAGTATCATTCAGAAAATTGTGAGTTCAAGGTTTAGGTTTACCAACACCATGGATCACCTGTGGAGTCCTAAAGACAAAAGCTGACTTTAAATATAATGTTTTAGACCATTCTAAATTATTAAAAGCTTTATATAAAAATTTTTAATGTTGATCATTATGGAAAATAGAAAATATGTCTAATATGTCTATTTACAAATGTGCTTATGCCAGAAAATGAAACCTAAAGACATTAAATTGTCAGCAAATAAATGTAAGAGAATGTGGAAATCAGAAAGATAAGTGATCTGTAACAATAAGTGGGTCTAATCCTCCAAGGACCTTTTTCACTCTCAATATACACGTATCTCCGCTTAGTTAGAATCTCAATCTGCTTTCTGGTTGCAACAAAAACTATTCAATTAAAACATAGAATTTGTCCAAAAATCAGAATGTATATCAAGTGAAAATTTAAATCACAACAACAGCTGCTATTTTTCACCCCAGGTCTCTCCCACTGCTAACTGTCACACTGTAAGTTTCTAGCACCCTCCTGTGGTTTAATTGGAGTGGTTTCCTAGGCATTTGAAATCAGTTGTCTGAAACTGGAAACCGTAGAACAGACTATAATTCAACATGGAAGTTCTGCTGGCCTCGTAAACCAAAGAAAGGAAACTTCAAGTCAGCAAAATTCTAAGATGAATGTATAGTCTCAATTGTTAACATATTTGCTGTCCAGTGTTCACTTTATGTGATCACTAGGAAGGATGACTTATAAGCAACCACAGCTAGTTTCATTTTTGGCAGATTGGAATCCCCCATTTTCAAAACCAAGCATTTGTTGTGGGCAACTGTTCAATAGATGAAAAAGAACCTCGTTTTGCTCAAAAAGAAAAGCAAGTGTTATTACTGTCCAGTTCGTGTGCATCTTGATTAGGTAAACACAGTGACTCAATCATATGTCACAGATGAAGGCTTTGAGAACTTTCCACTGTCTTCAATATTTTAAGTGATTAATATTTTTACATTTACTCTAATCATTTGAGAATAACTTACCCAAAAGTAAAAAACCATTTCCTTCTCTCTAAACATATGCCTATGCTTGTAATTGAGATCTTTTTCCAATAATTGTGTATTTCCGAACCTTCTTAAAGGGAGGAAGCTAAAGAGGATTATACTTTCTCTCTCCTAGATTGGTAAATGTTCCTCTTATCAAAGATCCATGATTAAAACCTATCTGTGATTTCATAAGCCTGAGGTGCCCCAACAAACGGTCTTCTCATGAAAAATAAAAAAGTAGGTTTTAAAGCACTGACGTTATCAGAATATTCTGAACATGAAATGAAATTTTAAAAATAATTGGCCATGGAGGAGATAAAAATGTAAATTAGTGAGAGGTAAAGAATCTATTAACAGAACTTGAATGTGGCTTATTTGTATGCTGAACTAGAAGTCCCAATGTTAAAAATATCAGTAGAATGCAAGAGGAATACATTTGCTCATCAATATACAGCAATGTGTAGGTTGATATTAAGAGAAAAACCGACTTCAGAACTTAGAAATATTATAGAAAATAAGAATATTATTCATTCATTATTGATTAATAACATTTTGATCTAGGTAATTTTTGGTAAGTTAAATAGCACATGAATTCATAGATGTACACCAATTTTTATAACTTCAAAATACTTAATAAAAATACCACTGTGTTTGATGGCAATGGTAGGGGTGCAAGACTGTTAAAAAGATACCTTTCAAAAGGTAAACATTTAAAACTGCTATTTCTTGATGGCTACTGCTTACCAACCTTGGCACCACGAACGTCACTGAAGAATTTTGAATTGAAGAATTTTGGCCAAACGCTTGAGGGTAAGAAGAGGAAGACAAAAGCTGCACAGAAGGTATCTGGAGCGAATCAGAACAACACTGCCTTACCTGTTGAGCCCTTTCAGTGTTTTTTCCATGTTTAAAATGTCACGCATCTTATACAAAAACCACTTGTCAATGGATGTGAGCTTCATAATCTCATCAAGGGACATGTTGTCTTCCAAGGCCTGCCAAAAGGAGAAGAGATGCTTTCTTTGGCAAACATTTTACAAATGTCTTATTTGGTTGAAAACATATAGCAATCATTCTTCTCCATGTTATTCAGAGAGCTTGAGTCTATAGACTGAGAATGGAACCAATATTGTTTCATTGATGTTCCTCCCAATAAACCTACCAACGCTGCCAACTATATCCACTAATGGCGTGCCGAGGAGGTATCTTGAGTTAATCGGAGCAGTCTGTGCTCAGAAAAATCCCTGCTTCCCTGCTTTTTATATAACCATGTTGCTAATTATATCCTAAATTTGGTACATCTCTTTGGAATGAAAGAGAATCTCTTGAAACTACAGTTGAGTCAAATTGGTAGGAAAATCTAGAATCAATATGATGATCATTTAACTTGTATTTTGGAAAATTACCCTTTGGCAAATACCATAGTTTTATTACCTCATTCCACACTCACACAAACCAGTCCGTGAAAATTTATGGATCAAATCTGGCTTACTGTTATTTCTTCAGAATATTTCCTCAGAGAGGACTTCAAACAAAAAATTATTTTGAATCAGTTACTATGACTTTTGTGCTAAGACAGGCATTTTACAAAATTCTAATATATTCCAAAACAGTGTAGCAATAACTTCTGTTCTGATAGGCAGCTCAGCTTTTTCCACAAGCTTACTTTAGCAATTTCTCAGAAGTAAAATTACAACTATGGGTCATTAAGCTGAGTAGAAAAGGCAATGGAAAGAAGAGATAAATGCTCAAAACCCAAACCCTGATATTCAAAAGATGTCTACTCTTCTTCTTTACTATTTTTAGATATATGTTTATATTCAATGAAAATTGATAATCAGATAATACTCCAAAACCACATATTCTAGAAATGGCACACTATATTTTTAAATCCCATTAAGAAATTTATGTAACTAGTAATTCTGCTGTTATATTTCAACCTGAGGAGCTTAATTTTCTTTAAACTTTCACTGATTTCTAGCACCAAAGAGACAATGATTATAACTGTTGAGAGACAGCACAGCTCATAATTCTGTTGACTAGCGTAAGACGACACCTAATGGGAATACTCAAAGGCATGCTCATTTTATAATTCTATTCATGTTTCTTTTGTTTAATTCTCCCTGTATATTGCCAGTATTCTGTCTCATTTTCCAAGTGATTAAAGGTGCAATTAGCTGTTGGCCATCAACACTATGAGGGGGATAGAACCTTAAGTTAGTGACACTTTCGACAGAGCAGTGGAAGTTTTCACATGATCACACACTCTCAAGACCTCACGGTTGTCAGAGGGCCTAGAATCTTGGATTCATTTCACCATGAGGAAGGACAACTACAGTCACACCCACGGAGTCTAACTGAAAGCCAGATCCTCCCCGTCTTATGAATTCATCTTCAAGCACCCCAGCTTTGCCGCGTCACACAGCTACAATGAAGTTCATGATGATCCCAAACAAGTTTGAGGTTACTTTAATGTTTCCCAAATCAAAAATAATGCCCTGTATTCTCCCCAGATCGAAAGAGGTGATGATCCAGTCATCCTGAAATAAGAATGCAGCAAAAATCAGGCCTCAGAGCAACTTGCCCTTTTGTAAGGACCATGAAAGCGAGGGAAGATTTACTCACGCCTTTCATTCTTTTTCCCCTTCAGCCCTCCACAGTCCTCACTCTCTTTGTCAAAATCACCAAGTTCCTGGTTGCTGGGGCAATGAACAGTAATGATGACCTCTAACAAACAGCAATCAGTTGCTTCTGCCGGCACTCTGGCAGACAATAATTTATACCTCAGACCCTGCACTTCTTGCTTGTATGGAGGGTGCTCTGTGCGAGAAAGGACCTCCACACATTTCCCCTGAAATCTCATCCTTTTATAAGTCTGTTAGAAAAGAATGAGAGATTTGCTTGAGCTTTACAGCCTTGCCTGGAACTTGGAAACACATCCCTTTTTCATCCCCCTCAAAATGGCAGAAATATGATTACTAGGCTTAAGGAAAAAAAATTCCGTTTACTGACCCTTGTCTGGAAAGAAAAAAATCATATGTATATGAATCTAGTGGAATGCTTTTTTTAAATGAAAGACTGAAATAAGAACAATAAAGAAGGTGAAAGGCTCTCTGGAATAAGCTCTCATTGCTTTCATCCACCCCCACCGAAAAATGTTAATTCTCTATTACCATGGAACTCAGTATTGAGAAATGTCCATCAAAAGACACTAGCATCTGCCAGAATTTCAATGGAACTTAATGTTCTGCATTCAGAAACCATAAAGGTGAGGAGAGTATACATTATATGCAATGAAGGAAACATTCCCTTCCCTTTTCCCCTCTCAGCAGGACTCGGTATATGGACATGAAAGTTGCAGTGAGTTCAAAATCATTCACAGCATTTTGCTGTTGCTACAAAGGCAAATTACAAAGACAGATTTCCTCTTTAAAGACAAAATTCATATTTTCATTAACTCATCCCATATGCATACACACATGTATAAAATGGTTAGCGGGGCTTTGTTGCTCCAGGGTGGTTTGATACTGTTGGAGGATTAATGCCTAAGCTTCCTTAAATGTCAAAAAGCCATTCAGGGATTTCTGACCAGACAGGTCCCAGCTGCCCAAGTCACCTTTTATAAAATCAGATGAGCTGAAACTTCAAAACCCTACGCATAGTAAACATGAAGGGAGATTAATATCGTATTTAATTTGCATAAAAGGGAACTAGGGGGTAGAAGTGAGAACTGTGGGGCTTTTCTGTTCTAAAAATAAGACCGATAAAATAAGTACACAAAAATGCCTAGAATCACTGAAGATCTTTATAGTCATTGTTGTCTAAACACAGAAAAAGATGCAAATAAAGATTATTCTAAAGTCTGAGGTAGCATATACTAAATGATACTATTTTATGCACCTTCCTTTCTAAAATGCAATTTTATACATTTTCAAGGAACAAGTAATCCAAGGGATAAGAAATGGCAGGTCAATACAATCAGACCTACTTAAGAGTATTGATAAGATATATACTAAAAGGAAGGAACATTTTATCTATGTGACCATCCTTTAAACCTGCAATGTGTTCTTCAGTCCAGGCTCAAACCAAATTTTTAAAGGCAGGAGTAATATTTCATTAATTATAGAATAATCTGAAAAAAACCACGGAAGTCTTCAGTATAATGCTACTGAAGAAAATTATATTTTTCCCCAAAATCCCTGAATTCAGAACCATTTTATGTTTCAGTTTTACTTTAAAGTCCAGGTTGTCGGGGTGCCTGGGTGGCTCAGCTGGTTAAGCGTCTGCCTTCAGCTCAGGTCATGATCCCGGAGTCCGGGGACCTAGCCCCACATCACATTCCCCCGCTGCTCTGCGGGGATCCTGCTTCTCCCTCTCCTCCCTGCTCTCTTGCTATCTGTCTCTCCCTCTCTCTCAAATAAATAAAATCCTTTAAAAAAAAAAACACAAATAAAAAAAAATAAAGTCCAGGTTGGCTATATTCTGAGGAAAAGAGTTGCTCTGGGCCCCTTATCACATATTACCTTAGCAATGGCATAGATACGGATGCTGGATGGTTCAGCCAGCTCTCTTCTGAGATCTATGTTGGATGGCCATTCTTTGTTCATTGGGAGACGGGAAGTGAAACCATCTATAGATGGGTGGCACATTCTTAAGGCTTTCTGGAAACTTTCCTCAAAGGTGCGACCAATAGCCATGACCTGTAATGCACATTTAAGAACATGTATTTTTAAAAAGAGCTTATATATTTAAAATCTGAAACAGAAGTAGAAATGGATGTTCTTCAGAAAAGATGTAGGAACAAAACATATAAGAATATTGCTCAAATTTAGGTGTTATTATTATTTTTCTTTCTCTCTCCTTTTCTCCATGGTTTTGATAGAACGGGTCTTTAACAAAATTAGGTCAGTCTTCTACCACACCAGGAATTTAGCTTTATTTGCTGAGACTATTGAGGAAATTGCCTGCTCCTGCTCTGTATCCTAATATTAAACTAAGGAATACATGGAAAGAGCATATGGACACTTTCTTAATAAAATATTGCTTTTATGCAAATGTTCTTTAAAATAGAAAACAAATAAAGAGAAGCCAGACATATATTAAAACAAAAACAGAACTATTTCCAAATGGGTTATCAGTCACAATCCAAGACAGGTTGGCTTTCTTTATAACTAAGCATTAATATTAATAAAACCTTCAGAATTATAATGAATACTGACAGATTCAGATTTTGAATGTAGGTGGAGTCTAAATTCCCCATGACAAATTCAATGTGTTTTCCCACCATCTTTACAGCTGATTGTACACTAATCAATTAGGAAGACAATGTGGTGATTTCATTTGGACAAGTTACAACTCAGAACTAAACTTAAATTGCCTTCAAGCCTAACCAGTTATTTTCAGTGGATCAACACTGTCTTTGAATCTTTCCATGGAATCATAGATTGCTATGCATTTTTGGTCTCCAACTTAAAATACTAACAGTGATAATGCTGCCTTCAGCAAACTTCCATGATTCCTCAAATAGACCCAGGTTCCCATTTGTGTCGGTTTGATAAAACTTCATGTCAATTGTGTGACAAGATACATATTCGAAGATCGCTAAAGCCAAACAGATAACATTTCACGCTGCTGCCAATTTAATTAGAAGTAAGGAAGATTCTCAAGAGCCGAGATAAATAAAATATTAGTCCAATTCAGATAGGCAACTTGCAAGGTATAATGGTATTTGAAGGGGTACACAACATGGTCCTAATACTTGCTAGCCTAAGCTTGAGAGAGACTGCCAGGAATGAAATATTTTACGGTCCTATCAAATGAGGAAAATATTTCTAGAATATTTAATACAGTTTATAAGTATTACATATTTAAAAGTTGGCCATAATGGGTTCTATAAGTAACTTGCCATAAATAATTATTTGTAAGTACACCATATATAATGGTATGTAAAATATGTTCAATGAAAGAAAAATTAACATATCTATATAATAATAAAGGAGTATATAACTATTTGCTCAAAATTTGTGCTTTTTAATATTTTATATTATTAAAATTCATCTTCGTTAAGTGAAAATTTCACCATTTTTCATTGGAATTACTGACATGGCCCTAACCCTATTCCCTGACCCTATTCCTCTCCATTCTCAAAGTACCTGTATATAAATACTGTATCTTAACTTTCACCACAGTTGAATTCATATTACATTTGGTTCTATTTATGTATTCTGAACTTACCAACTGCAGATAACACGTAACAAATATCCACATCTTATTCTGCATCTTGCATGGAGTAAGAACTCGGGAAATGCTTACTAACTTGAGTTGAACTAAATGTATGATGGGAAATATTCACGGACAACAAATGTCCGTTAGATAATAAGCCTTAAATGAAAACATTACAGGAATTATCTCATATTCTTTGGCCTATAAATTTTACTGTAAGCAATGTGAAAAAGGGATACTTCCCACAAAATAAAATAAATAACAGTTGTTTATTTGGCAGAAAAGCTACCAACAAAACTTTCCATGTCATTTGAATTTTAATTCTATTGTGCACCATGAAGCATGAAAGGAAAAATTAGATTGAAAGCACCTATGAAGGACTACTGGTTTTTGTTTTTTTTTTTTACAACTAGTAGAGCATTTTAATTTAAAAGGTCAAATTTTCCTTATCTGTCATTACTTTAAAATCTTGCATTAATATCCTGGAAAGTAAGGAAACCAAAATAATAATAATAGTCCCTTGCATGCATGAATATGATTGACCAGTAAAGTGTCTTTTTTTTTTCTCTTTTCTCCTGCATTGCTGATGGATTTAAGCTGCACTTCCTGTGATTGGTAGTGCATATTTCTGCAATGGCTAGTCTGAGGATAGGTAATAAGCTATAATATAGGGCAAATAAAGGCCAATATAGAAAAATAAGTCATAAGTAGTTCTTTGCTCTGTAGTCTAACCAGTTTAGATATCTAGACATAGACAAAGAGCTCCTACATTGACCATATAAAGACAAAGATGAGATAAAATAAAATAGATGATAGGTCAGTACATTGATAGAGATTGAGATTCACGCATACTGCTGGTAATAAAAAATTCTACCCATAGGGGTGCCTGGGTGGCTCAGTGGGTTAAAGCCTCTGCCTTCAGCTCAGGTCATGGTCCCAGGGTCCTGGGATCAAGCCCCACATCGGGCTCTCTGCTCCACGGGGAGCCTGCTTCCCCTCTTTCTCTCTCTGCCTGCCTCTCTGCCTACTTGTGATCTCTGTCTGTCAAATAAACAAATAAAATCTTTAAAAAAAAAATTCTACCCATAAACAATGACAACAATACTAATGAAATACATTTACTGGAGATTCATTATGAATCTACCTTAAAAGACTTTATTAAAAATTTACATGTATTAATCCTAAACCTTATGAGAACCCCCCAAGATATATATTATCATTTCCAGTTTTCGTATGGAAAACCTGAAGACCAGTGTCTCGCATGAGTGTCTGTAACTGGTAAGTGGCAACACCAAGAGTAAAACCCAAGCTCATTTGGTTCCAAGGCTCATGCTCTCTCCAAGCCAACTAGATGCAAGCAGAAATAAAGCCCTTGGTGGGGGAGGGAAGAGAGTGACTGTCAGAGACTGGGGTCTCAATCCCTTTCTTTCATCTTATACAGAGGAGCACTCCATCTTTGAAGATGGATTAATCAAAAGCTAATTTTAATTTCAAATACTATAAAAAGGGAAATTATGAAAAGTCTAAAGCCCCTAAAAGCTTAGACCATTTCAATATAATCAAAGAGGGCTTCATATCCCAATTTTAAACTTTACAGCTAGATGGGACATGAATCTTCTAGTCCAGCCCCTTCCTTTTAGACATGTAGAAAGTGAGGTCTAAGGAGGGCAAAGCTACAGTTTGTGTGAACAGATTAAAATTAAATTCTTAACCTCAGTGCAGTGATCTTTTTGGTATACCATTTTTATCATGTTATTTTCTAGATTTAAAACACATTATAGTTCAATTATTTATGAAAATACATTTTTTGTATGTGTAAATATATTATACACCCACATATATAGTCTCTCCTTTTAATTAGAAGCTTTTAAGATCCATTAAGTGGTCATGTAACAAATACCTTATGTTAATAGTCAGATGTTGAAATACCATGCAGGAAATGAAATTCCCGTGTATCCTCTAATCAGGAACCCAGTATCCAGGAAACCTGAAGACTTTCAAGGATATTAAATATTTGACAAAATAGCTGAGAATAAGAATAAATAAAGGAGTAAACCAAAGACTCACCTCTCCCACACTTTTCATAGAGCTACCAATTCGGCTAGACGTTCCATGAAAACGATCAAGATCCCAGCGAGGAATCTTAGTAACCATATAATCCAGGCTAGGTTCAAAGCAGGCTGATGTTTTCCCTGATACAACATTCTTGATTTCTGGAAGTGGGATTCCTAGGGCAATCTTTGCAGCAATGAATGCCAGTGGGTAGCTATAAAAGAGGAGATTTTTTTTTTCTTTCAGCAATGAGCATTAAAAGCAGCCCAAGACATAAATTGGTCTTAGAAGTTCTGGTATTATTCCACACCAGTATGTAAAACACATCTGGTTCTCTCTTCTGTATGAAGACTTAATAGCCACTTATAAAATAGTGTGAGTCATGATAAAGTAGAGAGGCACAGATCACAAAAGAATTCACTCTCTATGCCTGAAATTCAGGGCAACAGCTGCCAACCTTCACCTCTTTAATCCAAAATCAATGACTTCCTTGATTAGGTGCTCACTTTTGTAGAGTCTCCGCTAAGATAAGAACCTGCAAAATATTATTTTGAAAAGATATATAGATGTCTGCACCTAGGAAGACAGTAGAGTTAGCTGGTATTATGGGGTATGCAATGGTCAGAAAATGTAGTCATTGCAAGCTGAGGTCCTTGCTTTGTCTCCAAATTATTTTTAAGTTTGGGACTCCTTACAAAAATAACACTCTAGTAACTTAACTGGATAGTTTTGGTAATTATGTTTGAGGAAATAATTCAAAGAACTGTAGGATTACATATGATTCTTTAATATATCTCCCCCATCTGACAGATGAGGAAATCGATAGAGACAATAAATGATGTTTCCAAAGTCAATAGGAGAATTAGAAGGAGAACACAGGTCTCCTGACTCTTGCCCAGGGAAACACTTCACTGCCACTCCACGCAGCACTGTGGAGCCATATTAAGCAAAAATGCCATGTAATTTAAATGCCGTGTGCTAAGTATGTTAATAGAAAAAAGTACTAGTTAATGTTCCCTCCAATTATGCTCGCTGGCAGGTTTTAAATCGGTAGCAAATTCATTTATTTGGTTGCAATATTTACCTATAGAAAAACCCTACAATGTTTGGTCCTGTGGAGTTTTGCTAAAATAAAACAATTTATTGAATGTTTGAATCAAGTAAACTATATTAGTTGCCTACCATTTACTATACACCTGAAGAAAGCAGTTGAGGACTAAAATTGAGAATTAATTCTCACTTTTTAAAAATATCTACAAAGTGCAATTAGGAAGCAGATTTTTTGCAGCCTGCTTTGACCACCCAGATTTTGATTAGTTTATGATTAGCCAGCAAACAAAGCCAGCTAGCAATATCATTTGCCTCAATCTGGCAGCAAGCTCATTAATAAGCATGTCCTTAGGGTCCTAAATTATTTGCAGCCAGCATACAGAAACAGGGACTATAGCTTGTAAATGCAGCTCAGTCTTCCACTAGCTGTCAGTTTTCCAAAACTATCTGTGAAGAATCTGCAAACACATGGTCAATCATTCTGATCTTACCCAGTGGCCTTTGAGGCCAGGGCAGAGCTTCGGGACAATCTGGCATTCACTTCAATGATGCAGTATTCCATTGAGGTAGGATGCAGGGCAAACTGAATGTTGCATTCACCCACAATGCCCAGGTGGCGAACAACATTGATTGAAGTACGTCTCAACATCTGAAACTCTGCATTGGAGAGGGTCTGGGCAGGGGCCACGACAACTGAATCACCTGTACATCGAGCAACACTTGTTATTTGGTACCATATCTGAATAACTTTAGTGACTTAAATCTATTTGTGTGATACAAGACACAGATCAGTCTAAGGTACTGTTGGGAAAATAACTGTCTCAATGGGGTACATATAAGGCACAGCAGATACTCTTCCCTCTGATTCTTGTTTTGCCTATAGTATGCTGACATATTATTGACAGGAACCCCTCCAACCTCTCCCAAGTTCATCTAGCTATCAAGGCCTCAGTCATCTACTGACCAGACTGATATTAACTTCTTCAATCTTCAATCAAACTCTTTTTTTTTTTTTAAGATTTTATTTATTTATTTGTCAGAGAGAGAGCGAGAGAGCGAGCACAGGCAGGCAGAGTGGCAGGCAGAGGCAGAGGGAGAAGCAGGCTCCCCGCCGAGCAAGGAGCCCGATGTGGGACTCGATCCCAGGACGCTGGGATCATGACCTGAGCCGAAGGCAGCCGCTTAACCAACTGAGCCACCCAGGCGTCCCTCAATCAAACTCTTCATCTCAAAATCTCTCTCTCTCTCAAGTTCTCCCTTCTATAAATGATCATCTCCTCTTCATTCAGACTGGCTCATCCCTCTGTTTTCCATGTCTCATCCCTTTCCATTGTCCTACCCCTCTCTAATCATAGCCCTTGTATATTGAATCTCTTAGTCTTTAGTCACCATCCCTCCTGCCCACAAACATGCTCAGATTTCTCCTGGCTCGAGAAGCCCTGCCCCCCACACTGCCAATCAAAAGAACATCTCTTTATTCTTCACCTGACTAAACTTCTTGAAAGTTTCCCAATTCTGTGTATCCCTCATTGCCATATAGTTCTTTTCAATGTGGCTCCCATAAACAACTTTGCACGGAAACTGTCCTCTTGAAAATCCAAAAACCCACATTAAATTCCTAATTCTTGACATTTCACATTTGAAAAAGCCAAAACCAAAGCTCTTTTATGAAATATTTTCTTTTGTTGGCTTACTTGTGTACCACCCTGGTTTTCTTCCTACCCCTCCCTTCCTTCTCTTCCACACTAACCCTTCCTCTTACTCATGCCCTGTAAATCTAAACAGTTCCCAAGTTCAGCCCTTGACCCTATTGTTTTTCTTTCTATAACTATGTCCTTGAATACTTAGTCTATGCTTCCAGCTTCAGTTATGGCCTTCAAACCAATGACTCCCATGACTTTTATCAACTTCTTTATTTGTATCCCCATTTCTTGAATTCCAGCTCCATATTATCAACCCCCTTCTTGAGAATTCCGCCCATGCCTCAAAGTTAGCATTTCTATATCCTAAGTCATCATTTTTGCCCTCTCATCTAACTAGTTCCTTTTCCTAAAAAACTTATTTCTCCTATTTCTATTACGTGTGGCTATTTTTTTTTCATTCACTTGGTAACTAATATCCTTGTCTGATTTAAGCCTTAACCTCATTTCTTACTTTTCAACAGCAAGTCTTACAGATTTTACCACCACTACATTCCTTACATTTAACCTCTTCCTCAAATGAAATCAGGATAATACCTGCCTTACTTCATAGGGTTTTTGAGAAGATCAAAATTAATGTGAGGTTATTTTCAGTACTATGAAATACTGTTTTGTGTAAAATTTTATCACTAGTCTGTCAGCTAAGAATAGTAGTTTAAAGAAAAGACCTGAATAAAGACATCTATGGGTCATCAGAAGCACGAACTGAAGGCAGTAGTATAATTCTGGAAGATTCTTTGCCTACCTGTATGAACACCCATGGCATCGACATTTTCCATGTTACAGACAGTGACGCAATTGTCATCAGCGTCTCGGACCACTTCATATTCTATTTCTTTCCAACCTGTCACTGACTTCTCCACCAGAATCTGGTTGGTCATAGCAAAGGCCTAGAAATTGGTGACAAAAGACATCAGAGAGTAAGAAAAGGCACTGGTTTAGACATGGATATCTGGCAAAATGCCCTGGCCTAAATCCTGGTCAGCATCGAAGTCTGAAGCCTCGTCTCCGTCCTCCTCTACGCTCCAAAAGGCACAATGTGTCAGAAAATCAGTGAGGTACTAGGAATAGCATCCTGCAGTGAATATGCTTGATTTACATTATTGAGGCTTGCCATTCAAAGTGCTGATATGACATTAAATCAAACTAATTTAGGAAAAAGAGAAAATAATTGAGCAATCAGGCAGAGGGAAATGGAATTATTTCAGCAGCAAGGCTTCTGTAAAACCAGAAAATGTGATAAGTGCGAATAAATATAGAAAAATAAGTCTAAAGACTCTGGTTTTTTCTAAAATAGCTGAGAGTGCTTTGTACAGTGACACACACAATAAAAGTCAGTTGATGTTGATGAGGAGAAGAAAGGAGATAATGATGGTTGTAAACAGTTAGCCAAGATGGCATACGAAACTTGGGAATTAGAAGAATCATATGCGACTATTATTATGGTTAATCACCACCTAAGTGCTTAAATACCCTGAGTCATATATCATGTGTGCCTGATTAAACAGATATGAATTAGCATAATTATCATTTCGTATTTATTGCATACCCAATGGTGGGTAGAATACTGAACCCAAAATATGAAAGAGGCTGTCTCTGACCTTAGGACATTTAGTGTCTGAATTTCCAAGACAGAATTGGCTTTTAAAAGGCCTTTGTCTTGTAGTATTTTTTATTTGCAACAGCAGCGAGAAAGGAAGAAAAAGCAATTGGAGAAAGTACTTTGAATTTTTTCTAATTATTGGCAGGAATAATTCAATGTTAGTTGTGTGTGTGTGTGTGTGTGTGTGTGTGTGTGTGTGTGTGTGTTTAATGTGTCTCAACACTATCTTTTTAACCTCAGTCAACACTACAGGCTCCCCCATGTCCAACTGAAAATGTAACACAGTTGTCCCCACAGCTGCTTGATGATGAGGTTTTCAAAGTGGTTAGAAAGCTCTGTGGCCAGCATGAACAATTTAATAATGATTCATCTGTCATTAGGACTGCATGCTAAAAGAGGAAGTCTGGGAAACAAAGGGTATGGATTGGGGGAAGCTCTCTGCATTCCAACGAACTAGGCTGGTGTTTGGACACAAGAACAATTGAGATCAAGTTCACCTGTTGCCTCGACTTCCTTCTTTCCAGTCCCAGATTTTATACAAAGACTAATTTGAGACCTAGATGAGTTAATGCTACTTCAAAAGGTGCTAAATACAATCTCAAGAGAATAAGGAGTAGTTTAGGAATTAATGATAAAAATAATTATTTGGAGGGAAAAGCTATGTTTTTCCAAAAAAAAAAAATCCCATGCCCTATTATTATTTTAAGGAATTTAAATAGTTAAAAACTATTCCATTCCGAAATTGTTTTCATTGTAAACCTTTTTAGACAATTCAGTATTCAGAATTTTTACACTGTAAAAATATATTTTTTAATAGAGAATAAGTATACATGAATACTAGTATTGAAAATATTGGGAACATCTAATATACCAGAGGGAAAAAAGTTGCCTCTATAAACATGTCTTTTCTTTAAATACATGATTCATAGCTCCAGAATGGAAACAAGAAATATTTATATTGATATATTTTCCTTTTCGGGGGGTTTGCTTTGGCAACTTTAGAAACACTACATCCAAGTTGATAACATCTAAGTTTGTCATTATAGGTGTTTAAATATATTTAATTTTATTTATCTGTTCTCAAAATCTATGACAAGTCAAGGGCCACATTTTGTTTCATTCTAAAGAGTAAATAATGACAGATAGTTGTGCTTGGTATTTACTCAGCACTCCCCAAAGTAACTCTTAAAATAATCCTGTCAGATTCACATCCACAGCCATCAAGGTACATAGGCCTCTTGGCTCTACACATAGTCATTCATTCAGCCAGCAATCACTGAGACCCCACACCACCAGGCATCGTTCTATTTGGTAAGCATGGGCAAAATTCTTTGCTTTTGTGGAGCATGTTTTCTTTGATAATGTCTAATTTATTTTTTGGAACACATCTTGATTTTCTTTTTAGTGCTTAAGAGTTATTCAGTAATACATTAAAATTATTTTGATAGAACACAAATTTTGAAAATTCAAATCTCACTTTTGCTTAGATGAGTGTGCAGCAGTTGGCAGAGAAAGCTCATTCATTTGTGATACCAAGGGGTTTATGTTGTATATATTTTAAACACCTGACTTTGAGGGAAAGCCAAACTACTCAATGTGTTTTGTTTCACTTTAGATGTCATCCATGTCATATTATTTCAAAAAAATAATAGAAAATGGGACATTACATTCACTTTTGTTTCATCACTAAAATATATTTTACCATCATGTGCATTTGGGAGCAGATTCTCAAACAGAGAGAGATGGAATTGAATTGAGTTTATGCCGCTGAAATCAAATAGTACAGTAAAGATCGAGTGACCATCATCAGTTAGCATGATCACCGATAGAGTGACCATCAGTTTTCCTAGGACCTTCTGGATTAATGCTGTGTTCCAATGTAAATAACTGTACTGCATTTCCCTTCCAAAGTTACCATCTTTTGGATACTTTTAGAAAACATGACAGTGGTTTAATAATAGAGAAAAGGTCATTTCTCACCTACATAACTTTCTCTAACTGAAAGGGCATATCGAATCCATTTTCTTGGTTGATAAGAATTTGGTCTGTGAAAATACAAACCTTTGTACTGAGGTCCAGTAAGATCTCCTTAGTGGGACAGATGCCAGAGCCTAACCCACCCAGGGCATAGGCAGAACGGATCATCACTGGGTAGCCAATGGTGTCTGCTGCTTTTAGAGCATCCTCGATCTAGCAACGAGAAAGATTCACAGTCTTAAAAACTGACCACACTAGCAGAAAAGACCACACCAAGAAAGTATAGCAATTCAGGTAAGTCAGTTTCTTTGGGAAGAATGACTATAGAAATGCTATATTATTCTTTCATTTCCTTCTGAAAAACAAGTGCAGTTTTACAAATTTAAGGCAAAAAATTCTAGGATTTTTTTTTAATACACAGCAAAGGCTTTCATTTATCTTTTTGTTGTAAATTTTGTTCTGTCATATAAAAAAATGAAACAATGGCCCAAACTGAAATAATCATTATGAATTTGAGAATGGGAGCCATATTGAATTTTTAAATTCAATTTAAAAGTCGTCATCTCTTAATGATACAAGGTTTTCTACTGCCAAAATGAACTTGATATTACTACAATAGGCCATTAGGAATACTGTATAGACAGAGAGTTTTCATTTTTCAAGTTCAGTCAGTGAGTAGTCCCAGAAGCTTGGATTTTTTTTTTTAAGCTTACAGAATACAACATATGGTAGCTATATTTTTCTGTCATGGAATATTATTACACTACCAATGGGAATGTAATTACACCTTTCCCATATGCCCGTTTCTCATCCTGAGGAAGCAAGGACATAATTAAATCTGGCAATGAAAGAATAAATGTATGGCAGGAGCTTTCCAAATGTTCAGCAGAGCTATCCTGGGACTATTCCTGACTGACAGCTCTGCAACATAGTATGTACTTGGTAGCATTCTTGTCTGAAAAGTGTGTGGTCCATTTTAGTTGTCCCAGCAGTACTTGCCCTTTCCCTAAGAATTTGCCTACTTTTTCAATGGGAACATTGAATTAAAAACTGCCTCCAGAACCCCCACTTCATTGACCACATGTCTGAAATCAGGAATAAAGTCAGGGACAGAAACAGATATACAGCAAACCAACTTTATCTTGGTGCCTTGTAATAGCCTATCAATAGGCACAGACTAGTTGAAAATAATTAACAAAAAGAAGAAATCATCTTTCCTCCCTAAACATCTAAGCCACAAGTTTCTTAGTCATGAATCTCATTGATTAGATCCAGTGGCTTTTTCTAGATGATTTCATTTTTAAATGTTCATTCCACTCTAACAAGAAAATTTCAATCCAATCATTCCCCACTTGCAGGTCATTTGCACATACAAGATATATAACGGGTCCCAGAAAGTAAAAATCACTTTGGCATTGTAAGTTGACATGGCCCTTTGTTTTACTTCAGGAAATTTGATATTCAATGGCACTTCAACCACTGATAAACCACTTTGTCTCTGGGCTTCTGCTTCCCTTTTCATAAAATATTAATACCTATCCCAAACATTTCAGCATGGAATGCTGCAATTAATACACAAATTTTCTGAGGTACTAACACATTTCTGGAAGATAATACATGCAAATATAACGATTTAACTATCATTTTTAGGCATGACAAACCACTCTCCCTATAACATAAGACAAATAATGTCCTTGTTTCTCCAGAACAAAGATTCCTTACTGATTCCACGGCAAAGCTTGGAGCAATCTTTTCATTAATTTCATTTAGTTTGTCTGAGAAGAGCTGCCTGTCTTCTGTGGCCATAATGGATTCAACTGAGGTCCCCAGGACTTTCACACCATACTCCTTGAGTACACCTCTCTTGAATAGTTCCACTCCTACAGAAGAACCAAATATAATCAGTTTTTAAAATCTCAAACTCTTATGTCTTTTTTTAACAGACACCTGAAATACAACTTTTTTTTGAACCTTAAAATTAGCTGCAGAAAGCCACCACAGTCCACAATTGAAGTGTGCTTAATATTTAAAAAAAAAAAATTGAAAGAGAAATTCTGAAAACACTTTAACAAAATATGTTGCTGGTGACATTACTTATATTACCACCTTCTCCAGTGGTTTTTATTATCTCAATAATAAAAATCATAGGAAACAGTTAACCTCTAAATCTTAGTATATTCCCTTTCCTTCTAAGGTCCAATCTTATAATGAAATTCTCTTATTTAAATAATCCCGGTGAATATAAAAGTCTTAGCCAAAGTCAGATAGCATGTTAGTGGAAACATTATTTTGATGATTTTTAACCCAGATAGATACAAAATAATGTTTCCACTAATATGCCATCTGACTTTGGGTAAGACTTTTATATTTGATATTTAAATTATTACACCAACTTCTTACTCCAACTAGCTCATGAGATTCTCATTCATGATCCAGCTCCAAATATTTGAAGTCTTAAAAAAAGGACAGAGTATTGGGTTCAGCAGATGCATGAAGGGGTGGTAGAGAGACTGATCTATGTTATCATGAGAATATATGTGAAAGCCAAATGCTCCTGGGCCAACAGGTAAGAGCACAAAGCATTTAATCAATGTTAAATCTCATTTTTTATTCATAATAGTTCTCAGGGTTTCGCTGGTCAAGAGAAAAGCAATATGCTGAAATGGAGCAGGGAGAGCTCACCTGGACACCCCACAGCATTAAAGTACCTCAGCTGTTTTGTGAAATAAACTAGTAATATTTATCACATGACATTTTCAGGTGGCTGTTCGCTAACTGCTTCCTCACGCATTAAAGAAAAGCTTTTATGAACACACAGAGCATAATTGTTAGAGTCAAGAAGATATTACACATAAGTACATGGGCCAAAACTCTGCAATTAAACTTAAAAGAACTCACCACAGTTCAGAGCTGTCTGGCCACCCATGCCTAGAATTAATCCATCTGGCCGTTCCGCCTTAATGACCTCTGTGACAAACTGAGGGGTGATGGGGAGAAAGTAGACAGTATCTGCTTGCTTTAAGCCCACCTCGTTGGTTTGCACTGATGCAATATTTGGGTTCATCAGGACGGTTTTAACATTTTCTTCCTGAAAGAAATAAAAGGATCCAGAATCTGAACATATGCTCTAAAGGAAAGAATCACCATATTCAACTGAAGGGTCTGTATTGGGTGACAAAACTTTTAGGTTAGTTTGTGGGCTATAGAGATCATTAATAGGACTAGTGAATGGAATGGAGGGTAAAGGAAGACAAATGTCTGGTGAGAGGAAAGAAAAAATTCCTTGAAAATAGAACTATTCAAAAAGAACTGGTTACCTCACGAGGTTCACCTTGAACTCCTTGGTAGAGGTATCAAGCAAAACTGGAGTTGATTTCTATAGAATTTGACTAGAGGTCTATGAATACTACTGAGTTGGCTGTAAAAGACTAAAATATTTTAAAAACTTAAAAATTAATAAAATATAAAATGGAACCAGAGGCAACATCAAAGAAGCTTCCCTTTCCAATGTTTGTCAGAGACCAACATGGAGTGTACATGTAAAATACAAGATGATGTATTCCCTTGCTGGAAGCACTGAGAGCCTTCTGGATTCCATCTTTTTAGATTTTCATGACTGCTATAGTGCTTTAACAAAGGGTCTTATACAACTTTTTATACGTATTACATTAAAAGAAAATGACCATATGACGAAAAATAAAGTAAAATAAAAATATCATGTGTCTATGTGCATATAAAGGTATTCATAGCTCTATCTTATTTCTGACATCTGGAGAGATCTCAAAAATAATTCTTCATGTAGGATATGAAGGATAAATAGCTTTATAACCTAGGATAAGGGTGATTCAGCAAAATAATCGTTATAAAATATGGCCATCTGCCTCTTATTATTTTACCTTTTACCATGTCAGTTTTGAACTCTCCTAATACATCAACAAAATATTCAAATGAGAGTATAGAAATCATCCTATATGTCCTTAGGGGAGGATCTGAATAAAATATTAAATATATTTCATATTACTTTATACTCAGATAGTGCCTTAAAACTTACAATATACTTTTTTATCAATTTATTTGATTTTTATAAAAAGACTACAAGAGAAATCTCTACCACGCAGATGAAAAAACTGACATTCAATAAGGTTAGATGACTTGCCAAAGATCTTCTAGCTGATCAAATGTTAAAATTAGGACTCTAATCCAAGTCTTATGATTCAAGTTCTAGCCCTTTCTTCCATCTGAGTCATCTCTCAAGATTTTAAGAAAGCAGTTTTCAAAAAGTGTTATTAAAAAATTTTTGAACAGGGGCGCCCGGGTGGTTCAGTGGGTTAAAGCCTCTGCCTTCAGCTCAGGTCATGATCCCAGGGTCCTGGGATCGAGCCCCGCATTGGGCTCTCTGCACAGCGGGGAGCCTGCTTCCTCCTTTCTCTCTCTCTCTGCCTGCCTCTCTGCCTACTTGTGATCTCTGCCTGTCAAATAAATAAATAAAATCTTTAAAAAAAATTTTTTTTGAACAAATACATACAGATAAGCAAATGCATCTAAAATATAGGGTGGACTTTTTTTAAATTAACATATAATGTATTATTTGTTTCGGGGGTACAGGTCTGTGAATCATCAGTCTTACACAATTCACAGCACTAACGATAGCAGATATCACATACTCTACCCAATGTCCATAACCCAGCCACCCTATCCCTTCCCCAGCCCCTGCTTCCAGCAACCCTCAGTTTGTTTCCTGAGATTAAGAGTCTCTTATGATTTATCTCCCTTCCTGGTCCTATCTTGTTTCATGGAATTTAAATAAAGTCCAAACTAAGAACACATCATCAATAGAAGTTATTGAAGGTCTCACTACTAAAGAAAAGCACCAAAAGATTTAAATATATTTGTATTTTCCTGAATGTGTTTATATAATGGATATTACTATTTTTGTAAATCAAATTATATAAATAAAAGTTCCATAAATGACTGTGATGAGTGTCCATATATTTTAAAACTTAAAAATTATTTCAAACTATTTTAATACATTTTATATTATTATTTTTTCTAATATAGTTCTGGCTACAATACATGCATCATCTGATTATTTTTAAATATTTAGTGCACAGGGGCGCTGTGTGGCTCAGTCAGTTAAACTTCTGCCTTAGGCTCAGATCATGATCCACGGTCTGGAATTGAGCCCCAAGTGGGGCTTTCTGCTCAGTGAGGAGTCTGCTTCTCCCTCTCCCTCTGTCTGCCACTCCCCTTGCTCGTGCTCTCTCTCCCTGTCTGTGTCTCTCTCTCTCTCTCCTTCTGTGTCAAATAAATAATAAAATCTTAAAAATAAATAAGTAAATAAGTATTTAGTCCATAAATTCATTTCTACTAACTTCCTCATTAATCATAATACTATCACAAATAATTCCTATTTGGTTAAAATATGTAACTTCACCTAATAAATGTAAAGCACATAAAAATATATAAGCTATGAAAATATTAATTCTTTATAAAGCTACCAACTAGGATTAAAAAAAAACATATGCTGCTTAAATGTATTTATAAAACCTGAACACACATTGTATTCTAACCAATCTAAACCACTGGACATCCTCTAATTATATAAAAAGAAATTGAATCATAATACAATGAAGTAAAGCACTCCTTGAAAACGTTCACAAAAAACATACGTGTGTATGTGTGTACTCATGCATGTATGGAAAAGAGCGTTAAAATATAAAAATAAATGGAAAGAAGAGTAACATAACTGGGGGCTGCATTCCATTTTTTTCAACAGAACTGTCAGGTGAAAATCTTTGTGTATAGTGTATGAATACAACAAAAAGGAGAAAGAAAAATTCTGGTCAACTGTTTTTCTGTGTTTTTTGTCCTAGTCTCCCGCCACCTTGTCTGTGTGGCTTTCTCCTAGCCAGGCCTCTGGTGCATGGCTTTACACTACAAAGCCAGAGGCAAAGTCACAGAAGAGCTCACATTGCCCCTGGATGGCTGATATGCACCAAAATGGGGACTATCCAAGGAAATAAGGACACCAAAGAGAAGCCAAGTTAGCTCTTTCACAGAAATACCTTACATATACAGTGGAATTTTTCTAAAGGTTTGCTTTGCTATGACAAAGGGTTGGAGAGATCTTAAAAGACTTCAAAGGAACAGGGAGGGTGTTTTTCCCAATGTTGAGTATCCAATCCTCATTTCCACCTGAAAATCCACCACATCATTCTGTTCAGTCATCAACCCAAGTCATAAATGGTTAAATTGTGTCCCCTAGTGACAGGTAATAACTTCTAAAGCTGGGCAAAAGGCATCTGTTGCCTTTGCTCCCTCAACTTGCCATATCAACCACAGACATGCCTGCATCATCCTCTAGAACATTTACAATATCTTATAGCACCAAGGATCCCCAAGTTCCCTCTTTCACACAAAAGACAAGTATATTTTAAATGCTCACTGCCTCAAAAGAAATGAGCAACATCTGTAAACGTGGCTTTTTATGTTTTCACTATAAATTGGTGGTAACAGGTAATTTTGGAGATCACTCTAATGTTCTTGATTTACGGGCGTGCAACAAAGTTTGAGAAAGTAGAAGATTTCACCTGTGGTCTAAATTTCTTTAATACAAGATGTGTGAGAAATTGTTGAGGAAATCAATTACAGTGACTTTGAAAAGAGGTAGCATCATAAATCTAAATTATGAAATACTAATTAGACTCATTAAAGGAGTATATTAGTTCTTACAGAAACCTCTCACCTTCATGGCTTTTACAGCTTGTGATCCCGAGTAATCAAATTCACCTGCCTGACCAATGGACAGACCTCCCGATCCCAAGATAAGGACTTTGGAAACCTGTAAGCAATAAGAAAATGGCATTGCTCTGATTAGCAAGATGGGGAAAAGAGGCAATTTCAAGAGCAGGGAAGTCTATCTATATTGTCCAGGTTTACATCATGATTTAAAGTACAATATTTTGAAAAATATTTGAAGAAAAAGACTAACAACTTTTTAAATTCAAATTCAATTAATTAACATATAATGTACTATTTGTTTCAGCAGTGCAGGCCTGTGATTCATCAGGAAAAACACGAACAATTTAAAAATCTCTAATTTCAAAGCAATTTCCAAAGTTCATGAAGTTTTTTCCACTTAGGTAAAAAGTTTTGAGAAAAGGTCTACATTTTACTTAAGGATACATAAATATCTAAAAATAACTACATAAATACATATGTAAATCTACACATCTGTGTGTGTGTGTGTGTGTGTGTGTGTATGACAAGAATCTCTCTAAAACTTAAATGTATTACATTCAATATTCCATGGTTTTCTTCTAGACAAAGGAGGACTTTGGGCCTTCCATAACAAATGAATGAAAACATAGAAGGCAAGGGGACCTGGATGTAGCTTCATATTCACATTTTCACCTTTACCATTTGTGCCAGAAATATTTACAGAAAATGCAAGAAGGAAAAGCTCGTGTCTTGAGAATATACTGAAATTCTATAAATCGTACATAGGATTCCAAGCAAATAATGATTCTGCTTATTTTTTAGCCCCAAGTGCCAAAGCCTTCAGTGGAGAAAGATATTCCTGGTCACTGCAAAAGACAAGGACTTGGGAAACTTGGTTTGCCTCAACAAATACTTATTGGATGCCTACCACATGTGAAGGTACTGCAAAATCCCAAATTATATCTTTTTCCCCACCATTAAGAAAAGAATAGCATCTGAAGAATGTGAGTTGAGGTTCTGAGAAGAACACTAAACAGGAAGTACATGGGTTCTTTGCTTACCAAGAACCCACAATTTGATTCCACATGGAGTGGGTGGGCTACCTCCATCATTTCCATCTGAGGACAAGAGGCTACCATGGAAATCCTTAAAATAGGTCATCCCACTCAAATGATCATTTCAGGTAAACATTTAATTCAATTAACTTTATTTATAAAAAGCCAATATGTATATATATACTTGAAACTACATATACATTCTTCTAAATTTTATATAATAATGATGTTGGTATATGTGTGGTGTAACTATGAAGGAAATGGGTAGAAATCTTATCATACTAACCTATACATTCACACAAATAAGGACTCAAGTTTGTGCTATAGTACTCCTTATCTATTTGCTCTTAATGGATAAAATCATATTTTTCTATTCATGATGATGAATAATAATTCTTTTAGTTGCAACAAAAGTTCTGTCGCCTATAATGAATGATTCTGTAATCTGAACTGTATCTCAAGCATACATAAAACTATAGTTTATTAAATAACAGAATGTGTCAAATTCTAAACTAAAAACCTATCTTTATTAAATTATACCACAAATTTCTAGAAGTAAACTGTAAAAGGTATAATTTTAAATTAAAAACATGAAAATTCCAGTGAACACATCAAGAACAGACCAAATAATTAGATGCTCAAATAATGGGAAATTAAAATATTACCACTAATCTTTTATAGACATTAAAATGGTTAACATCATTCATTTAAAAAATTATCATATGATAGAGAAAATCAAAAATACATAAACCAGAAAGGAATCCACATATACTGACCTCCACTCGAGATGCAACCAGAGCTGGTTTTGGTAGAACAGATGTAATTGTGGTACCTTTCCCCTTCTTTACCAGGGAGAAAAATGAATCAAACAGGTACTAGAAAAAAAAAATAGATCCAACTAGTTAGAAGCTGCAAAACTCATAAGGTTGCTAGATAAAATATATATGCCCAGTTAAATTTGAACTTCAAATAAGTAACAAATAATTTTTTAGGATAAGTATTCATATACAATATTTGTTTTTTGCTTTTCTGCCAAAATTGGCAAAACTAAATATTTACTACTGTAAGAATTAGATCAAATAAACATTTCTAATTGTTCACTTCAAATTCTATCAAAAGCAAGTTTTCAGCAGACAATGAACATTTCAGATCATGCCTTCTGAGAATGTCAAGCTTTCATCCCCTTAATTATGAGTTATTTTCTACTAAATGGATTCTTCTAAATAAAACTCTAGTTATACAAAAGAAATTAAAGCTATATTACTTACATATCCTAAAGTTAGAAATAACTAGATTTTGAAAATTTCTATCAGCTCTAAAAATACCTCCAAAGCTTATTCTTAATCTATACTAATGAATTTACTACTATTATTTCACTAGACATGACAAATTTCAATGAAGATACTCATTTGCAACTATCTGGCAGGACAAAAAAAAAAAAAGGATTAAGCACTACTTAATATTGCATGTCTTAATTTCAATGTTCCTAATACGAAGTACTACTGGGCAAAATATTTAAATTTTAAATTTGAAAAAAATAGTATTCAGCATGTATTAGGCCAAAAAAATCCATGTAATTAAGTTTCTTTATGCATTTCATCATGTTCAGGTAATGTTATACTGATTTGAGGTATTAAGAATCATGTCCTAAAAGTATTTAAAAATGAACAGAACATATATCTCTGAAAAGGCAATTCAGGAATGAGAAATAGAGTTTACAGAGGGAAAATTCTGTTTCTCCTCATTTTACCTGGGTGTCTTTCCTAAGAGTATGTGCTGACAGAGAGGAGCTGTCAGAATTACTATGGGAGGCTTTAAGGTGGGAGAGGCAGTCACACCAGACTTTCCAGACTTTTCTGTGTTACCATAAGCTCTTGTTTGAAAAGGTGACCTTGAGCACTGAACCAAAAGCTCACACACACAAAATAAAAATATTTAAATTAAAAACAAAACTCCTCTAAGCATTCTTTCTAGTTCTTTTCTTAAGCCATCTGACTCATATATATGTGTGTGCATGCCCTCTCCCCTCCCGAGTACCTCTGCCCTTCTTCCTTCTCCTGCTGCTGTTTATTCACTCTTCCTGGCTACACAACCAGTTGCCATAGGGATTTTTGTGAAGTCACAGATGGGGGATTAAAATTTCATTTCAGTTATGAGAACAAGAGAGCAAGAGGGATTTCATTTGCATAACACAACAATTGTAAATTTCAGAACTAAATATATTAGAATGATAACGATTTAAATAAAAACAGCATCGTCAGGTTTCTTCAGCACTTTCCCACTTTAAATTTTTAAAAAGACAGAAATTTCTTCCATGATATTCATGGGGAAATTTTAATGCAATATACATGTGTTACCAAAGCACTCTTCTTGAAAAATATTCTGTACCCAAATCATCTGAGGTGATGATGTTTGTTTCTCAAGTTTTCACATAAATACATTTCTGATTTTTTAAAAATTAAGTGTACAATCGGCCTCATGTCCTAACATACCTCAGTGTCTGTGGGACCGGGGCTGACCTCTGGGTGGAACTGTACGCCGAAGAAGGGTTTACTCTCATGCATAATTCCCTGAGAGAACAAGAAATAGGAGAAATTTCTTCTGTAACAATGACTGTCAACCAGGGCTATGTATTATTCAGCAGACAATAAAGTTCAAAGAAAAAAAAATGAGTTAAATGCTCGAGGACATTCCAACAGCTAACATTCATAATAAAAATAAGCCAATGAAGACTCAACCAAATGTGGTTCCTTCAATAAAAACAACTGATTTGGTCTATAGCCTTTGGGTACCCCCCTCCCAGGGTCTGTTCAGAATAAACTCAAATCGTCTTATCTCCAACTCCTAGATTACTTCCCTGAGGGACTTCTCAAAGGCTACTTCAGAGCCAAGTAAGTCTCAGAGACCCACACAGACAGGCCCAAACAGATCTCCACCAGCCGTCCATTAGCAATGAATGTGGAAGACAGTCACTGATTAACCACTCAAAGAGGGTATCTCAATGAGCCAACTGATGAGAGAATAAGACAGAAGTGACTTTTTAAAAAGCAGAGGGAGATGGGAAATAACCTATAAAAAGAGTTCTTACACATACTCACACACACACACACACACACACACGGTGTCTGGCTAACAGAGTATGAAAGGCCCTGCGTTACTCATTGCCAACTGAGCAGGTTTATGGGGAGCACTTACCTCGTTGGTTTGGTCATTGACATTCACAAAAAGTGGTTTCCAGCCAGCAGGAAGGGTGTTGTCCAGGGCATAGCCATGATTCTGAGCAGTAATGAAAGCCTGTCTGTTTGTGATATTCAAAACAGGCTGATTCTGCCCTCTGGAGAAAAAAAGGAGAAAAAGAATAGGGAAAAGGAAAAGTGAAGACTATAAACACCTTCACTGTAAAATAGTGGATGAGAAAATCCTATTAAAATGTGAAAGTTTCAATTGCTTAATGGAAATTACTTTTGTGAGAAAAGTCACAGATTGTTAATCCCAATAATTTTAGCAACAAAAATCAATTCAGGAAACTTTGCTGTGTGTTAAATACCAGGTCTATTAAACTTCTACAATCAGTAAAAAGGGAGAACTGAGCTCATAACAAAAAGTTAAGGTGGCTCATGAGCTTAGCAGAGAGACAAATTACAAGCAATTTATGTTAAGGAAGATAAGTAATTTTAAAGCCAGAGGAGAGTTTTTGGGAAATGATAAAGAGATGACAGCTCTGTCCTGAATAATTTTGAATTACACTTTATGAAGAGGGTGGGCCATGGGGGAAAGCGCCATGTTGAATAAACCGGCATCAGGTAGGGTAAGGAAGTAAAATGGAGAGGATCTGAAGACTTCCTGGTTCTTGAGTCTTACAACATTATCAGTGCTCTGATATTAAGCTTGGAAGGCAGAGCAGTTTCCTTTGAAATATATGATGGAGCATAATAACTTCAATTTATGCCAAGGGAAGGAAAATAACTTTAAACTACAGCAACATTATTGTGAGAGAAGGTTGCCTTTCAAAAATGCAATAAAGAGTGGTATCAGGTAGTCAGATAACTATGAACCATGTAATAGTACGGTTATCTGATTTTTCTGAAGAAAATGGCACATAAGTTCTCTGACGCTTTTGCGTTTAGTTATTAGCAGTGTTTCTGAACCAGTTTGACCTGTAAACAGACCCGTAGCCGTCTCACCTGTTGGGCATGGACATCTTGTAGGTTTTGGCACCAGCAGCCAGTCCTGTTATTAAATTTCCTGTACTGATTCCAAACAATGGCTCCTTGCGGTCACTCTCCAAAATCTAAATCAGGGAGAATTTTTATTAGCCAGGAATACTGTTCAAAAAAAAAAAAAAAGAAGAAGATGCTGCCTCTGATGGAATAAAAATGAAACATCCCTTTTATTCTTAATTAAAAAGGTAAAGAGAATAGTAATTGAATAAAAAGCTAGACTATATAAAGAATATGACTAACAAATGTGGACCATTAGAACTTTATAAAATGTACTTAATATTCAAACTAAACAAAACTTGATATTTCTTCAGAAACTCAAGGGTGTTATAGGCCCCCAGGTCATGATGAGAAACATGAATTGTCATTTTACAATTGTATAGAAAGACACATTTGGAGATTGGACTCAAGCTCTCTTCACTTGAGGACACAATCCCACTTACTCTGCCTGAAGAAAGGTTCTTTTTCCTCTGGGACCCTCTCCTCACGGGTTCCCCCCATATAATATCTGCTGACACTGCCTCAGAGGTCACAGATAGGAGCTAAAGAATATCTGAACACCTAAAATAGATTCCAGCCTTTCTAGCTGCACAGACTCCCTCCACCTCACAGAGATATATACTACCCCCAGGTTTACTGCACCTTTTTGACATTCTGGATTAGTGGTTGTGCAAGAGCAGGGTTCCCAGGCCCTCCAGCAATTAAAAGCCCGTCATATTCCATCTTGGTGAAATCATGATTCCAGGGAACTAAATGCACTTCAGCTCCTCGCTGGAAAAAAAAGAGCAAAAATGATCAAGTCATGCTTAGTGAAATAAGTCAATCAGAGAAAGACAACTATCATATGATATCCCTGATATGAGGAAGTGGAGATGCAACATGGGGGACTAGGGGAGTAGAAAAAGAAGAAAAGAAACAAGATGGGATTGGGAGGGAGACAAACCATAAGTGACTCTTAATCTCACAAAACAAACTGAGGGTTGCTGGGGATCGGGGGTCAGGAAAGGGGGGTGGGGTAATGGACATTGGGGAGGGTATGTGCTATGGTTAGTGCTATGAAGTGTGTAAACCTGGCGATTCCCAGACATGTACCCCCGGGGATAAAAATATGTTTATAAAAATAAAAAATTAAAATTAAAATTAAAAAAATGATCAAGTCAATAACATTTTTCTTGGTCAAAGTGTAATTTTGCCTAGACCTTCTCTTGACTAACCACTCCCTAAAGGGGAGGGAAAAATAGCACATAATTCAAATAAATAATGTTGAGTGAAAAGTTCTTTGGTGGCTCCCTGTATTTTGTGTGATGTGTAGGAAGTCAGTGGTCAATAGAAAGTGGAGGAAAAACATCATTGAAGTTTTGGTCCTGAAAAAATAGATAACACATTTTCCCATATTTCAGGAGGCTTCAGAGCCTACAGAATTCCTGACTAGGCACTGAGGAATATTGGTTATTTTCACTACCTGTGGTAGAGAGTGTGGAAAAAAAGAATCCATTTTCTGCAAAATTTAACTTGCTCCACCTCTTACATTTTTCAATTTTGTTTTTTTTTTAATCTGACCAAATTTTCATCAGTCTTCTTTCTTAGAGTTTTCTCACACTATCTGTAGTGTCTATACTCTGATAGAATAATTAGAACTTTTATGAATAGAAGTGGATAGGAATATATCTTTGATGGTTTCCCTAGAAGCATCTCCTGGGACAAGGATTCGAGGGAAAGAAGTCTATTTGGAAAGGTTTCTAGAAGAAACACTAGAAAGTGACACTGTGAGGCACCCCAATAAAGTATGCATTACCAAGCAATATGGACAACTGGAGTTTCAGCCCACTAGGGAACTCTGAGAGCCAGTGTAGACTACTCACCCTCAAGATAGCTCATTGACGGGGCAAAGGAGTTGGGATATTTACACACTGGCCTTCTCTAGTCATTGGGTGGGACTGCTCCAAGGATCATTAATTCTGTGTTATTTCCTGCCTACCAGCAGGCTCCAACCATCTAAGGAGAGCCCTCAAGCAATGAAGTGCAGACATTGGATGGACAAAATGCCTTATAATGGTAAAATGAGAAGAAGATATAGAGAGGCCATCAACAGCATCCGCTACTTTAGAGTCAAATGCAAATCTGTGTTAATAAATTGACAAGAATTTGAAATCATGATTTGGAATGTGAAAGTTTGTACTATATTAGGGCATGATCCCTGCAAACATCTGGCACATAATGAATGTAGTCCAATGGAGGAGTTCTCCAAATGACTCCAAATTTTTGGTCATTTCTAAACCCAAAGAAAGTAAACATGGCATGTCTCAGAATGTCAGTCAATACATGGTAAGAGCCATCATCATTCTTCTCTCTTTTTGTGGCCCCTAAAGATTTTTTAAAAACATAGTCTACATCACTAATTTTAACAGGGATACAAGTGTTATTTTATAGATCAAAGACAACAAGAAGAGAGCAGATCCCCTGACGTTCCAAGGGGAATGCATAAGTTTTCTCTGAAACAGAGGAAGGAAATCAGTTTAACACTAAAGATCAATATTACAAATCCTCACCCTTGAGATGGAATACATTACTTACCTTTACTAGTAGGCGAATTACATTGTTTTTAATCCCACAGTCGACGGCTACCACTTTCGTGGGGTTTCCTTTGCCATACACTTTGACATCCTGCAATTTTGACAAGCAGAGAGTGAGAGGGAGGTACAAGCCATGAGGAACACGCCAATAGCGTAAACACATCTGGGGATGCTTTGCACTTATTAACAGTCTGATTGCTAACTACTAGAGAGTGACTGGCAGTTAACAATCAATTTATAAGGCACAGCGAGTGCCACAAACTATCTTTTTTATGAGGGAAAGGGTACTTTGCTGTTTTATATAAAATGCTGATTATAGTAATAACAATGATCCCTAAGAAAGTGGTCACTTCCATAATTGACAATAATCTCTCCCATGGTTTGCCTCATTAACAACCAGTGGCAATGGAATTTTCAAGTGTTATTGCATGATTCAGTACTAGACAGATGTGGTAATAGATACATCATGCTTTAAATACCACTTGATCCTCAACTTGCAATAAAGTTTGGATGGGGCAGAGCTGTTGTGCATTAGGCTTCTGCAGTGGGGCTAATGGGTAAAATCAGTATGAGAGTCAGAGGATTGCTAAGCTAGTGTAGACCACTGCTCTCTTTAGGTTACCATGCGATCATTTGCATTTAAATGGTAGACTTCATAAAAGGATCCCTGAGCATATCATAATCATTACCTACAGCTAAAGCACTGCTTGGAGTTAGATCCATTTTCACAGGCATTTACCCAAGAAGCAGTTCCCCAAAGTCATAAAAGGAGAAATAATAGAAACAGAGAAAGCCTAGAGGCCTGGGTGCCCACACTGATTACAGCTTCGAGAATTACCTAGTATATTCTGAATTTAGGATGATTTCAATGTTTCCAAAAGATTTTAGATGAAAGTTGCAACCTGGATATTTGAAAGAGCATTTTACTTTAACTGAAACGTCGGCTCTCCACTCTCCACAAATTCTAAAGAATGGGAAATCATAATCCTTAGACCGTACTTGAAAAAAATATATATAAAGTTTGTCACATTTTTTTTCCCTGCTAACTATTCTAGAGAAAAAGTGCCCAATTCTTTCCATGATCTGGGGAAATTATTTCTGAGCTGATCCATAAATGCTACAGATAATCTCTCTCATCGGATAATTTGAAAAAGTGTGGATTTATTTTTAACCTTAGGCTTCTCCTACAACATAAAGCAATATTACCATCTAGTTGTAGCTACATCAAATTGCAATTACAAGACAATGAATTAAGCTATCAACCATATCCAAACAAAACTCACAGAATAAATATAATCTGATACAAATATGCATTTTATCACAGCTACAGTGAAATTATTCAATTCTGCTAGCATTAAGAAATGGGGTCAGTTTTCACCATTGCAATCTCTCTCTTGATCTGACATAGATAAAAATATAGACAGGCTCCTTTTTGCCAGTCTGTACACAAATACATTATATACTCTCCATACAGAATGACAGCAATTTTAAGGAAGACCTCACAGACATGTGAATATGTGAATTTGCATCATGACTCTTGAAGAGAAAAAATGTATTATGCACTGGTTTTAACCTTATTACCACAGAATTCTTTTTAAGGTGACTTTCTCTAGGGCAGTGTTCTTCATGTGTGGAAAATGCTACACTAGATCCTCAAGGTAGTTCTCAATACTAAAAGGAAAAAGAGCTCTTTTTCATGCTGTGTCTCAAATGAAATCACTTCACAAGGGAACGTATAGAAAACAACTACAGGAAAAATAGTATGGACAAATTTTACAATTAAAAACCAGGGAATATTGCATATGGCATGATCAAATTCCAAATATATAAGCAATTACATATCTAATTTAAAATTCACTGTCTTTAACAACTCCTATCTCTCGGGCTTCGGCATCCTGTGAATGCACGTTTGCATCCAGCAAGGTCAGTACTGATCCGCAGGGACCCATTGTTCTGGTCCCCGTTTCCATGGGACTAGGCATAGGAACGGGAATACCAGATAATATCAACATGTGTTTTCTCTGAAACTGACATGCTATCAGTCAGGCAATTTTTCAGTCTTTTAATAACATTTTCTTACAGAAAGGCCCTGGTGCCCGGAAGTCTCAGAGCTGGAATCTTCATGAAATGTTATTCTCCATGGTCATTCTGATTGATGCTGGATTGCAGCAAGTAAAATTTACTAATTTTAAATGCACTGATTGGCAATATCTATTTTAGCAGCTATGAGATCTTTTTTCCCTCAAGTCTAGTGCTTCAGGATGAAGACCTCGGCCTACGTGAAGATTTTGATGTTAGAAGAAATAAAACTACAAAATGTGAAGGGAAATCTCTCACCTTGGTTGAAACCTCAGCGATCAAATTCTGCTTATTTGGATCCACGAAATCCACAGGCTGACCTTCAAATTCAATCTTCCCAAGCATGGTACCCTATCAAAGAAAAAAATTAGACAGTTAAAAGGGAGTACCAGTCAAGGTGCTGACAGGATCCATTCACGGGGACTTAAACAGCTGCTCCAAGATCTAAATGTCTTTATAACTCCTTAAAACCATCAGCAGAAGTTCCTCATCTTCTCAAACTGGAAAGATGAAGTAATTTGTGCAGTACATTCTGAGAAACACTGTGGGATGTACAATTCTTTTTTTTTTTTTTTAAAGGTCTGAGATTGGCCCTTGGAGTAAGCAAATTCTAAAGACATCAGAATTCGGGTCTCCAAGTTACAGGCTGCTGCAAATTAGAGCATTTAGGGTACCTATTCCCTTAGTGCCCATGACCTAGAGATAGTTCAGTGGAGATGTGGACAAAACAATCTTTTGAGAAGAAAATAAGAAGTCTAAAAACTGCAGAAAATTGAAAAGAAGTATTAATTATACTATGATAGTTAAATTCATTTACAAAATGATATAAAATGTTATGTAAATCACAACCTTTGAAAGTAGCATTGAAAATGTTCACTGTTTTGGGTCGTTCATGTCCTGGTGTCCCTAAGGCCCTGAACTTTAAAGAACGTTCAGTCCTCTGTGAAGTTTTCACAAATTAGCCTTGCTAGCCTGAACATGGCAAATGTTTTCTTATTATTAGCTATGTCTTGAGATTTACTTATTTGTTAGTAAGTCTAGCTTTATCTATTTACAAAATAGCATATTACAAATCAAGACTTTATTGAAGGAGGGGAGTCAAGATAATTAATTGATTTGCCTTTCTCCAAGGAAATCACTGCATTGAAGGAAAGGACAGAAGCCTTTGTTTCCTTCTGAAATATATTCCTTAAGGAAAGAAGTAGTCACGTGAGAATGAGTGAGGGTAGAAAGCGCCAGCAGGTCATTCTCAGGTCATGACCTGAGCCAAAGGCACATGCTTAACCAACCCACTGAGCCACCCAGGTACCCCATCCTTTTTTAGGTAATATGATTCAATGAAAAACTTTAATGGCATTTGGGGAATTTAGTTAAAATTAGTGAGGTAAAGTTTCTTTCTGCTCTGGGATATGAAGGTTTTATGTAAGAAAAAAGAAAAATTACTGCCCTCCTCTTACAACCAAAAGAAGCAAGCAGATGGTAATGAGATATTCTCAAAAGGAGGGGTCAGACTGTTCAGCAATCAGATATGCAAGCAAAAGATAAACTTATCTTTTATCACTTCGGTCATTGGTACAGTCTCAAGAAAGACTATACAATTGAGGTAGCGTATGCAGGGCTCATTAGACACACCCATGAAATATAACTCATTAATTTCACAGATAAACCCTCCAAGAAGACTAAACAAATAACAGCACTAATGCTGCACACTTCCTGGTTTGCCTCTTTCAGCAGGTCAGTATTAAATTGAGGCAAAGTTGTTATGCCCCTGATTACCTTCTCCACTGGGCTCACTAGCCCTGTCACGTGGGCTGACTCAGGCCTTGACTCTCTGGCATTGTGAACACACAGTGGGCACTCAATAATCTGCTGTCCATTCAGCAACAAACATCCCACTCAAGTATTGAGTTTTGCAAATTACATCAGAAATAGTAAAACAAGATGACAGAGGCCCAAATGACAGAAATTGGTCAGATTTGTTCTTTCACATATTGTTGGATTCCTCAAGCACTGAGAAAAAATAGAATATATATTCTATTTTTTAATTTATAGGGCATATAGTAGATAAACCAGATATATGTATACAGAGAGAGAGAGAGAGTAAAGGAGAGAGAAAGAGAGAGAAACATAGAGTTGGCTAAAGATGATGATCATACCTTATCCCGAATTATTTTGGTCAGCATTCTTGTATCCACTCCATAAATTGCAGGGACCTATAAGAAAAAGAATTTGTAGAGACAGTGAAATTGGAGGAAATTAGATCCAGCATATTGTTTTCAAGTTATAAACTGAGCATCATCTATCTTCTTTTTTTTTTTTTCATCATCTATCTTCTTGAGCAGTAAATAATTTCCCTCCTCCTTCTTGTCTCTGACCCAGGGTGACTGTGTTGTCAGAACACGGTAAATTGCTGTTCCACTTGGGAACAGGACTCTTAATATCCAGGTCCTTCCTCAGAATAAAAAATGGGAAATTCTAAACATCAATCTTTTGCTACAGTATTGTTTCTTTTTACACAGGATAGTAAATAGGCAATGTACATATTTATATATATTACATGTATTTCTATATATAATTAATGGAATTTGTGAATTTCATAAGCAATGACATGTAAATAATATAAAAATCCACATTTGGAGTCAAATGTTCTGGCTACCCACTAGACACTCAACACATTTTTCTGAGGATGCTTATTTTTTTTTTAAAGATGTTAGTTATTTATTTATTTATTTATTTATTTGACAGACAGAGATCACAAGTAGGCAGAGAGGCAGGCAGAGAGAGAGGGGGAAGCAGGCTCCCCACTGAGCAGAGAGCCCGATGTGGGGCTCGATCCCAGGACCCTGGGATCATGACCTGAGCCGAAGGTAGAGGCTTTAACCCACTGAGCCACCCAGGAGCCCCTCTGAGGATGCTTATTAAGTAGTCAGGATCTAATAAAATTTCCCACCTGATTAGGAAATTAGGCAATATAACCATTTGTTTTCTTTGAGTAGTTTGGATAGAGACAGATGTGGTAAAATAAAGGGACAGTGAGTTAGGAAGCAGCAAAATAGGTTCTAATTTATTTTCTTCTACTATTTGTCTGAGTGATGTTTGAGCAAGGAGTTTTTACTCACCTATACACAGAAGGAGATGAACTGGTTACTATCTTAGATGCTTTTTTTTTTAAGATTTTATGTATTTATTTGAGAGAGAGAGATTGAGAGAATGGTGGGCAGGAGAGGCAAAGGGAGAAGCAGACCTTCTGCAGGGCAGGGAGCCTGACATGGGATCAATCCCATGAACCCTGGGGTTATGACCTGAACCCAAAGCAGATGCTTAACCAACTGAGCCACCCAGATGTCCCTATTTTAGACCCTCTTCTAGTTTATATGTCTGTGATCACGAAAGATGATTCAAAGCACATTTTAAAAACAAACTAACAAGTCATGGATGAAGTTTATACTCAAACCATTAGTTCTGACACAGAGCAGCTGTAAAAGCAGTTGCCTAGTGACACAAAGGAAACATTAAAAGGAGGGTGTCCTAAATGACCATTACAAAAATTAGCTGTCTAGGTAATGGAGGTAAATTCGGATAATGGTTGAGAATGAAATAGTAATGATTCAGGAGGTGAAATAGATGCCTTTTTCTCCCCTTTAAAATTTAGAAAAAAATGAAACCCAGGAAGTCAAAATCAAGATTCCTTGATTTTCAGAAAGGAGCAATATATAGCCTCAGTAGGTCGACGCTCATTGGTGTGGCAGAGCTTTCTTAGAATAATATTCTGTCAGTTAGAGGCTCCAAAGCAACAGAAAACAGCTACAGCAACACTGGAGATGAAGCCAAATATAGCAGGTCCCTTAACTTTAAGTACGTCTGACATTCAAACCAGGAGAATCCTCTTATTTGATTAGAAAAATAATACTTAAACTAAGGAAAGTATAAGATAAGGTTTATAACACTTTTCAATTACCACTTCAAATAGGTTGTATCTAATTATATGTCATCGAGTCGTAATGTTTAAGCCAAAAGAAACTTAATAGCAATCTGTTTATCCTCGTAAGAGTTCACGATTTAGAAAATATGGTATGATTACATGATCTGCACAAAATCACACAGCTAGTTAACGGTAAAGCTGGCCCGAGAACCCACAACTCAAGTTACATATCACAATCGTGGGTATAAGGGGATGGGAAAATTAAGTGGTTCAAGAAAATTAAAAAATCTAAAAATGTTCTCTAGGCTCTTTCCCCAAAGAGAAATGCTACCAAGCCTGTGTGAGCGCCACCTAGTGGATTAAACTAAAAATGTGTGGCCCTCAGTATTACAGAAGAGAATTGGTCCAGACAGGTCAGCCTGCATTTCTCACCTTTTCTTCCTGTAGCCACTGCCCGAGACTCTTGGTAGCCAGCCAGTGGTGGTAGTCATTGCTGTAATTCAGCACCAGCAAACCTGCAACCTAGAAAGACAGGGAGTTGGGGTGAGCAGAAAATATTATCCAACTCTTGTGACTTGTTTTACGAGTCCATTTGCAATTTTTTTTTTTTTTAAACTTGAGAGATGGAGAGGAGAAATGAGTGGGGGAAATCAGAGTGGGAGACAAACCATGAGAGACTGTGGACTCTGAGAAACAAACTGAGGGTTTTAGAGGGGAGGGGGTGGGGTGTTAGGTGAGCCTGGTGGTGGGTATTAAGGAGGACACGTATTGCGTGGAGCACTGGGTGTGGTGCATAAAAAATGAATTTTAGAACACTGAAAAAAATAATAATAAAATTTTTAAAAGCTTTATTATATCCACTGATTCAAGGCTTAAAATTCTGGGGACTTGAAGAAAAAAGATGATCAACAATTTTCTCTTAAAAAACATCATTGTCACCTTAATTACCATGTCGAGGAATAGTCTTACCCCATTTGCCAAATCCTGTGACTAAGCTAGGTCCCCCATGTCAGCAACCTGGTACTTTTTCTCCATGATATTTACCAATAATCTAATTAATAATTAGATAACATTATCTTCCTGTACATTAAACAAAGGATACATAATTTTCAATCTACATTTAGAGGAGACTGGATATATGGGGGAAATTGTGAGAAATAGAATTAAGCTAAATGATCAGTCCAAGTCATTCAAAAATACAGTGGGAAAAAAATGGAGTGATGAATTTGGATTATACATTTTTTAATTGTTTATATGGTCCACATTCTTAATACTATCCAAATTTATCTTGATTAGGAAAACTTAATGTGTTTACTTTTAGACTGGCATATAAGCTATCTTTTATTCACCCCCTGAATAGGATAAGATTAAAAGGCAAATAGTTGATACAGAGTTGATTACCAAAGACCTTTTAAAAGGTAATTCATCACCATTTCTTGTAGCATACTTGTCATTTAGACCTACAACAACATCTTTCCAAATTAAGCCAAGTTTCATCCAAGGCAATTAAGAGTAAATGCAAAGTACCATGAAAAATGAAATTCAAAATTATGTCATGTTAAAAATTATTCCCATAATACACAGGAATAAGGTTGAGAGCACGAATTTAATGGGTTGTCCTACGGTATTGAGGAGAAGCTTTGCTCATCCTGGATTCTTAAAAATAAATCAACTATCCCCTCTCCAACTGAGACTTTTTACTAATTTTTTTTTTTTTTTTAAGTAGGCTTCATGCCCAGTGTGGGGCTCGAACTCACAACCCTGAGGTCAAGAGTCTCATGCTCTAGAGACTGAGCCAGCTAGGTGCCCCAAATTGAGACCTTTTAAATAGTCATCATTGGCACTACCTTAATTCCATCAGACTCCAAATACTTGCTAAGTCCCAGTCCATCCAGTGCGGCAGTGTCAGGAGCTCCACCATTCCCAATAATGGGATTGGCCATGGTGAGAATCTGTCCCTTGTAGGCAGGGTCCGTAATAGCTTCCGGGTACCTGAGTAAAGAAGCCAAAAAATTACCAACAACAACAAAAAAAAAGTCTGTAACTACAAAACTACAATCTACATACACACTCTTCACTATTGAATCCTTGAAAATGAGAGAACATTAATTTAAAATCCTATAAGGCTGAGTCTAGATATTAGCAAATCTAAAGAAATTTTATGATAGGATATAAAAATGTATCTCATCATATGACTGATATGAAAAGACAAACTGACCTTTAAAAATTTTTTTTTCATGTGTATAGCTGACACACAATGTCACATTAGCTTTAGGTGTACAACATAGTGATTCAATTTCTCTAGATGTTATGCTCTGTTCTCCACAAGCATAGCTCCCAGCTGTCATGACACAAGACTACTACTACAGCATCACTGTATTTCCTTTGTGGTGCCCTTTATTCCTCTGACTTATTCATTCCATAACTGGAAGGCTGTACTTTCCACTTCCCCCATTAGTCCATCCTCCCCTCCCCCTTCCCTTTGGCAACCATCAGTTTGTTCTCTGTATTTATGGGTCTGATTCTGCTTTTCACCTAAACCGACTCGTAAGTACTAAGGCATATTCTCATATACCCTTCAATCCCTAAACTTCTTAAACTTCTTAATTCCTTAAAAAATTCCTTCATAGGGAATGAAGAAATTTCTAAAAGATTGTCCTATTTAAAGTTTTCAGGTATCCTGAAGTTTCCCCTTGCCTTCCAGACATGAATCCAAACTGGTATTTACTATTAAGGGCTGCCAGTTTCACCAAAATATTAATTGTCAAAAATTTTAGTTTTTTTTTTAAATACTTTTCAGGAACCTGAAGACTATCCTGATTACATTGCTGGTGACTGCATGGGTGTCTATGTTTATTAAAATTCATTTAACATTTAAAATGACTGAGTTAATTTCTGTGGCAGAATTGCCCAAAAATATAAAGGCTGTAGGTTTTTATTTTAAAGTCTGGAGAAGGGGAAAAATAAGAATACATATATTCCCTGAGAGAATTACTCAATATAGTTGTTTCTTAAAACAGTTTTAGAAAGAAGTATACAAGTTTGAGAGTTATCAACTTAGAAAAAAAAAATCAATCCCACAAAAATTGCCCTGAACCACTTCTGACTTCTAAATCAAAAGATTTCGAATAACTATTTTAAGGTACTGGTGTAGAATTAGGGATGAATCCATTAGATCTTCATTTTAAAGTTAAGACCTATTCTCAATTTTATTATATATATATATATGTACATATATATATGCATACATATCACTCTTATTCTGAATATTAAGAAACATTATTCCAGTAAATATCAGCAGTTATCTGTAGCTATTCCATGCCCTGGAATACAGTGTAAGTGAGGCTTCCCCCCACCCCACCCCCTCAACCCCCTTGACCCCCGCTTACATTTTCACTTTCTGCAGAAAGAGTTAAACCAAATCTTTCTTGTGGATTACTTCTGATAATGAATTTAGGTGCTGAGGGGGACAGAATCAACAACCTTGAAACCAATAAAGTTCAACTCGGCAATAGTCAACATAAATTCTTCAACCCCATCCAGACAAACTCCTCCCAGAACTACTTTTGTCAACAAAACACTTAGTCTTTCAGCTCTCCAACCCCTGAGGAGACTAGAGTGCTGTAATATTTATCCACGCCTCCATCAGCTAATTTCTCAGATGCCTCTCACCTGTCAGGAACTGATAATTTTTTAACCAAGGCTTACACACAATATAAATGCATTTCTTGAAGATGAAAAACAAAATAACCCCTTTAATTATCAGCCACCTTACTGAGCAAGACACACAATGAATGAAAGCAACAATTCTCAATGGAAAATGGATCTGTGGACTAATCTTATTAATGAATGCCTTTTCCTACATCAAAAACATCTTTAATTAATTTAATTTTACTTCCCTTTCTTCTTTCTCTCCATAAAAGAACTGACCATTCCCTTTAAACATATGCTTACAATACTCTCTCCACAAGTGAATAAATACAGCTTGTCCTAGAGAACTGCAGTGTTAGAAGCAAATTAATCCATCAGGTCCTGTTTGAGTTTTGTGATGTGACAAGATTTATTACCCATAATCTATCACAGAGAAGAAAACTCCAGTGCCCTCCATCATTCTGATCTATATTAAACAGTTGTTTGTTGGCAGGTACATTAACACAGCTAGTAATTAGTGCTGTCGGAAAGCTTAAATAATTGCCTGGTGAAGCAAAACTTTGCAAACAGCTTTCATACACTGTAATTTAATGTTCTCACCAGTGGAACTATTTTAAAACCCACCTAAAATTCTTCATTTCATACAGAGCCAAGAGTTTAGAGAAGAATGTATGTTAATAATATAACAGAAGTTTCGTCAGTTAATAACTTCCATATCAGTTAACTCAATATCTCTTTGTCTGTATAAGGTTAATGGAATTTTCCTAAAGAATTTGTCAAATACTCCAAAGAAGTTTAGTTCATTGACTCTCTAAGGGAAACCTCTTGAAACCACCCAGTCATAATTTTTTAAAGGACTCATAGGTTTTTTTTTTTAATCCCAGCTATAAATTACTGTCTAATCCAGGTCCCTCATTTTATATGTGGAAACTAGGATTCAGAAAGGTCAAGTGATTTTCTCAATATCGCATGACCTGTTAGCATTGAAAATTAGACCAGAACTTCAGCCTCCTGGTTCCCAGAGAACAACCATTTGTTGGTCGATAAGGACAGTTACGTGATTTCTGCAGCATCTCTGATCTTTTTGCTGTACACCTATTAGCAGATCTTAAACACTGACTTGGGTCTCAATTGATAAATTTTGGAACCATCAGATCAATGAACCTGCTCTCCCTTTGATTACTTTAAGACAATAAACGGATCTGTTATTTCACCTTTCTTACTAGCGTGTGAAATTACACGGAATACCTAAGAACTTTCTCAGCTCCTTATAGTACTTCATATCAGATTTGCAAGGTTGATTCTTAACTTCACTAAAGCAATGGCACTGGAGTGTGCTATCCATCCTTTCCTTGCTCCAATTTTTACCTTAATCATATCCATGCCTTCCCCGACAGAAGCCATTTAAGTAATCTCATATGACTTGTGTCCTTGGGCTCTAGGTTTATAGAATTAATTTTATGCTTTATTTTTCAGGGGAAAACCAGTGTCCACGTTCTCCTTCATTTACCACAGCAGGGAGGATTGTTATCTATGCTAGAAGAGACGACTTAGAGCACAGGGCAACGGCAGGACAACGTGTGGTCTTACTATGATGTGATGATGTCAGCTTTCCACCATAACTAAGATCATCTAGTTAGCCCTCTACATAGAGGAAGAAGAAAACCTTGGAGCCCAAACATTACTCACCCTCCCAGACCCGTGTTAAAAACCACTTCACCAGCGACAGAGGATGGATGGCCGAAGGAGTAACCTTTCATCTTAGTTCCATCTTCCAGGACAATGTGTGCTGTCTGTGCCTAAAGAAACAGATGCATGAATCTGAGCAGAATACAAAATACAAGGCACAACTCGTTGAAAAATATCCAAAGGTACAATATACAAACTCACACACTCATTAAATAAACATCCAGTATATGTGATGAAACCATGCTGCCTACATTTGGAGTTTCTCTCCTGCTCCTTGTCACTTTTCTTCAGATGTATGGCTCTTGTCACTGGCAGGTGTTTTATTCTGTTTCACTTGCAAGAGGAACTGAAGCATGTTGATACATTGTCTATTCTAAGTCTACTTGTAGAATTATTGACAATCCAGAAATACTTCAGTCGAGCTGAAATGCTGTGTGTCTATCTTTTTCCCCTTAATATTCCATAGCTTTGCCCAAGGATAGCTTTAAGGGAAGTTCATGCGTTTGCAAAAACTTTGTGTATCGTACCATACAGCCCATCATCACTCTGGGGTTTAGAGCTAGAAGGAATCTTAAAGATTACCCATCAAATCCCCCAGAGTGTTCCAGAGAGCTCTTGTGTTCCTTTCTTTCTTTTTTTTTTTTTTTTGAGAGTTCTTATGCTTGATGGAGTTGTCCCAAGGGCCGTCCCTCCACACCAGCTTTATGATCATAAAGAAGTCAAAACTTTATCACTCAATTAATACTGATACAAAAGCAAGTAGTATGAAATATCTAAAAATAGATCATATTATATTTTTAGTAAAGTTATTTATATCCATGTCTGGTTCTCTTTTTAGAATATAAGGCATTCTGAATTTGATCATTTCACCATACTAATCTTTGAACAGCTTCTATACAATCCTTGGCTAAGAAGAGGGACTATGAGAGAAACTCATCTATGAAGCAGGCATCAACCACTCTTCGAAAATACTCTAAATGCTATTGTTGAAACAATTTATGTCAAATTTCATTTCCATAGAAGTTAGGGAAGAGAGAAATGTGTTAAAGTATACTTTGGGAGCAAAATATAGACTCGGTAAGAAACTACAGGGCAAAATAAGTGGAATATGATCTTTAAGAATAACTATAAAGAAAAACATCTCTGCAAGAATTGAGGAAACTGTTAATTTTCGGCATAGTTTTTTTAAAGATTGAAGATACCATTGTGCTTATATTTAAGAGTCCTTTTTAAAAAGATGTATATTTAAATACTTAAGGATAAAATACTATGATATTTATGATATCTGAAATTTCCTTTGAAATATTCAGGGGTTAGGGCGAATCAGTAGGGATATGAAATACATTCGGCCATAAGCTAAAATTGTTGGAGTAAGGGAGATCAGCGTGCTGTTCTCTCTGCAAAGATTAAGTGCAGCCCTTAAAGAGAAGCATAGGAATTCTCTACTTTCTTTCGCTCACATTTTTAGGACTGCTCTCATGGTGCCTAATCCTTTCGTACCCTGCCATTCACCCCCACTCCCAACACACACACACACACACACACACACACACATACACACACCCCAAACCTGATATACAGCAGAAGCTTGGGAAGTGATTTCTAGACCTTGGTTACTACACTCCTTTAGATTTGCAACATGGACTCAGCTTTTCAGGTGTTAAAGTGGAAAAACTTGATTATTTTTGTATAGTAGACTTCTCTGTAGAAATGCAATCAATGCCTCTTTTAGGTACAAAGTACACAAATCTTTTGTCATTTGAATAACTGCTCTTTAATGTATAAAGTAGTGTTTGATCATCTTTAAACCAACATAATCTGTGCCTAAATATTGTTTATGTGAGGGTATGCATACACATGAACTTATATTTACACACAAAATAATTCAGTATTTCCTAATAAAATTGATATGCTTAAGATACTTATTTCAACAGGAAAGTTCTGGTTTTTTTTTCAAATTTGAGACACAATGCATGGATTTCAAATTTATATTTCTGAGAAAGATTAAACAAAGCTCTGGACTGCACACATATGTGTTTCTGTGTGCGAGTCCATATGTGTGGCAGAGTTAGCCAAAAGCCAAAAGCCAAAAAAGCCAAAAGAATTTTTTCCTTTACTTGGCTTATCAAATAATCTTTGAGACAGTTTTGTTTCATGTTTAGCCTTGGAACTAGTGTTCGAGATCTCAAGCTTGATACTTTATTTTTGAATAGTTATGGTTTATCCTCTTAGCAACTAAACGAAAAGAGCTTTTGGAATTTAAGAAACAAAACAGATGAACATAGGGGAAGGAAGGAAAAAATAAAATAAAATGAAAACAGAGAGGGAGACAAACCATAAGAGACTCTTAACTATAGGAAACAAACTGAGGGTTGCTGGAAGGGGGAGGGGTGGGGGGGATGGCATAACTGGGTTATAGGCATTAAGGAAGGCAATTGATGGAATGAGTATTTGGTGCTATGTGCAACTGATGAATCACTAAATTTTGCCCTTAAAACTAATAATACAGTGTATGTTAACTAAATTTAGATTTTAAAAAAAGCTTTTAGAATTACTTGGCACAAAGGAAACCACAAGTGATTAATGTAGTATGAATGATGTCAAGTTCTGAGTTCTGCTTCTGTATATAGGAAATCAACTTTGCATGTCCCTTCTTCTCATAGCATGATTTTCTTATTTTGCATTTTATTTTAATTTACCAACTATTGTTTATTTACGATTTAAGACAGGGGTTGATGATTTTAGGAAATAAGAGTGATAATGTTCAGTGTATTGTTAAAGATTATTACAAGCTAATCAAATGTCTATGGTGATGGTTCTCAGTAGGGATATTTTTAATGGGAAAATTCCCTAGGTAGCTCTGACATGTTTCACTAGGTGAAACTCTTTGGTTCAAGTAATGAAAATTCACTGTCAAAAAGGTATTTTCTCCTAAAAGTACTATTTTCTGTTCTTGAGGAAGTCATGTGTGACCTACATGCTTTCACAAAATGGAAGGAAGAAAGAAAACATCTTCCTAAATAATACGTAACTTTGATAGAACCTAAAATAACTGGACTTAGTTAGCAAAACGGCTACAAACTACAAATTTCAGCCGTTTTCTATCCATCAGTTTACCTATCCTACTTGAAGCCATCCCTGCCTAAAATATCATCTGTTTACTTTTTTACTTTTTTTCCCTTTTCTCATCTAAGAATTTCAAATTGTCTGATCTCTGGGTTAGACACCATCTAATTATTTTAAAGAAAGGTAAAAATTAACATAAGCAAATCCAATTCTTGTTAGCCTGTTCCCACAATTCTATTTGGCATTTTTCTTTCTCTCTCCATGGGACTAGATTTCTACTTTACTTTCAGTCTTTTAAAGATATACTTGAGGAGACATTTACTGTTGCCTGAAATAGTCCCTGAGATTGTGTTCAATATGTCTTTTTGATCCTTTAATTATATTTTTTGTTCTTTTGGGCAGCCTTTATAGATCTTCCAATCCTCTTTCCTACTACACATTATATTGTTACAAGGCTTCTGTTTATAGCCTATGGTACCCTTTATATTCCACTTAACTACATGGGCCTCTGATGAGTTTAAAATGATGAGTGCCAATTGACTTATCTATGAATTGATAGAGGAACTCTGAACAAAGAACTATTATTTGGTATCCCCTCTTCTAGCTAATAGCTCCCCAAATGCTATTTCATTCCAATGAGTCCAAAAGAAATCACCTTATGACTATTGTAAGATATTTTAGTAGCCTCATCCCAGTAGAAAGAGGTCCATAGCCTAGGAATTAGATTGTACCATTCAGGGATAATTTAAGTGCCTACTGCCAGAGCCCTTTAATACTTTGAATGCTGAAAGTACAAAGGAAACCTTACAGAAGAGAAGCCTGTACACTCATACAATGTCAGGAAAAGTAACCAAAGGATATATAAATATGAATTCTACAGGTAAAGGACCTCTATCATGACATTGTCCCTATGTGTTTAATAAAAATATAAGTGTCAAGAAGACTGCTTACACATTCAGGTCAAAAACTCATTGAGCTCCTACCATGTGCCAAATCCCACACTAGGCTCTGGAAATTCATGGACAAATGTCCCCAGACCCTCCATTTAGCAAAAAGTCTAGATATGTGACTGAATGGTAAGGAAGAAACCTCCAGAAGAATATCACTGAAGTACCTGGAGATAACAAAGATAAATAAAATATCCTTTCCTTTGGGAGATTTTTCTTTAATGAAAGAATTTGCCCTTTCTTTTCCATCTATGCTTTAAGTAATAAAAATTAAAATTTTATGAAATAAATTCATGTCAAATTTTGAATTTAAAGCCCAAAATTTAAAGGCTTTTTCAAGGGTTGCCTGTGTGGCTCAGTTGGTTAAGCATCTGGCTCTTGGCTTTGGCTATGGTCTTGATCTCAGGGTCGTGAGATCAAGCCCTGTGTCAGACTTTGTGCTTAGTGCAGTCTGCTGGAGATTCTCTTTCCCTCTCCCTCTGCCCCTCCCACTTGTGCTTGCTTGCTCTCTCTCAAATAAACAAATAAATAAATCTTTCTTTTAAAGGATTTTATTTATTTATTTGAGAGAGAATGAGTGAGAGAGAGCATGAGAGAGGAGAAGGTCAGAGGGAGAAGCAGACTCCCCAAGGAGCTGGGAGCCCGATGCGGGACTCGATCCTGGAAGTCCAGGATCATGACCTGAGCCAAAGGCAGTCGCTCAACCAACTGAGCCACCCAGGCGCCCAATAAATCTTTTTTTTTTAAAAAGGAAGAAGAAGATGCCTTCAAGTCTGTTCAAATGTCATCCATCTTCTTGGTAAGTTGTATCTCCTCCCTCTTATTTAAAATGATAATATGCCCCCTCCCATTCCCTCACCCCACCACCCTCCACCCCCCCCCCTCCTGCTCTATCCACTCTTCCTTTATAGCGGTCATTGCCTCCCTGCCATATTAACCTGGAAAACAAACTTCATGTGGGCAGAGTATTAGGTCTGCACAGAGTAGACAATTATTCAATTTTTGTGGCATGAATAAAGATTCATTGAGTGTCAATATGAAGAAAATAGCGTAAGAAAATACCAGAAATTGTTACTATTTTTATCATTATTATTCAGCTTTCAATTTGTCAAAAGTATGAATTTAAAATTAAGCAAATACTTGTTTTGAGTTGCCTTTCTGTTATGCTTAACCAAGAATGCTTTTCTATAATATGTTCAATTTAGTCCCATCAAGTGGAGATACTATGTTGGAAAAGAGATATGAGTGGCATTGAAGGAGACAAGGGGCGAAGAAGGGAAAGATCAGTAGATGGTTATACAAGCATAAGCATATTGAGTGTGCTGTATACACGTGTACACATACATGTTGTGCAGAGCTAAGACAAATATGATAATTCAAAATTCAATTTACTAGGCATTTCACACGAAAGAGGCTGACGGTGCTTGAATTACTTAACAAACTGTTTCATTCCCTATTTCACTTTGCAAACATAGACAAAGAATGAGAACGCTCTCCTTACCCAGTATATTCTAAAATATACGGGTATGCGAAGAAAATTCTGTTTTATTCTATTTAATTTTAAGATAGTTTATGCACATGAATCTTGAAGAAAAATTATTTTACATTTCTCATATTGTTCTCAGGTGTTAAAATATGAATTTGTCACAGCAGATTCAAGTGAAAGGTGTAAGGTAAGGTGAACTCAAAAGGATCAAAAGTTATTTCGTACACTGAAAGCTATTTACTTCTTGATCACCAAAAATTAGGAGGATAAACATGTATTATTACCCACCTTCCTCAAGTAGAAATTGGAGTGTAACTGGCTACTGCCTATCTCTTTGTCAGTCATTGCAGAGCAATGGAAGCATGCAATAAATTCTGAAGTGCGTTTACTCTGACCCCTGCTTGGTAGAATTATGAAGGATTTTAGTCTGGTTTGCTCTCATTACACATGGAGAACAACTATTCTCCAAAATGTAAATACTTATATGAGCATTATTTGCAGATGGCTACTTTGGATTTTTCCTTGTTTTGTTGTTGTTGTTGTTGTTGTGTGTTTGGATTTTTCCTTGTTTTGTTGTTGTTGTTGTTGTTGTTGTTGTTAACGACCTGGGATGAACAGTCTCAATTCTTTTCACATGTCCTTAAAGTTCTTCATTTTACTTTTTCCCTTCTGGGTCTTTGACTAATATTCTAATAACTTTTCTTAGTAAAACCTTCATAAAAATTAAATTTCATGTGTGACAGGATCCACTTAGTGGCCTAATTTTAACTGAGTACTCATTTTCATTATAGTGTAATTCTTCATCACTAATTAAATGCACATGAAATTATAAGAATATTCTTTAAATCTCAAGATCATAGCCAATAAAAAATCTTAACTTTTAATTCACTATCTAATTTTAGATTTAAGTGCCTCAAAGTCAAAGGACTAGTTACATGTTGTTGTTAGTTGCTTTTATTCATATTGACTCAACCAAATTGACAATAAAGTGATGAAATATAACAAAGAAATTTTGGGTTGTATCTGTACCCATCTTCAGGTTAGCAGTTAAGAGATATTTATACTGCTTTTACTAATGGAATGTAAATCAATCCCTTCTCTCCACTCAATATCATTTATCAACCCAAACAAGCATCATCCCCTAATGTAACAAGGAAAATAACCTTAGCACAAGGGGCAGCAGAACAAGAAGCATCTATCTAGAAATCTCATTTCAATAAGGTCAGTCACATTGGTTTGCCAAATGCCTAGATCACAGACTTGAAAAATAAAACAACTATATATTGTAAATATATAAATTATATAGGTATTTCAGGATAAGAGTAAGTATAATTTTCCATCTAACCAGGTGAGAAATTATTTTAAGTATAGAGGGGGTAGAATTCTGGAGAAAAGGCAAGTACTATAGGGAAAAAAATTCATAGACTAAGGTCAGTTACTTCGTCTATGCTGACCACATCCATACCAATCTGTGCACAGCCCTATCTATTAGGGACTATTTAAAACTGTACTCTATGATTATCATATCATCTCACTCATATGTGGAATTTAAGAAACAAAACAAAGCATCAGAGGGGAAGAGAAAAAAAAAAGACAAAATCAGAGCAAGACAAACCATAAGAGACTCTTAATCATAGGAAACAAACTGAGGATTGCTGCGGGGAAAAGGGTGGGAGAATGGGGTAACTGGGTGATGGACATTAAGGAAGGCATGTGATGTAATGAGCACTGGGTATTATATAAGACTGATGAATCACTGACCTCTATCTCTGAAATTAATAAACATATTATATGTTAATTAATTGAATTTAAATGAATGAATGAATAAAGCTGTGCTCTGTGGAAGGGAAGGAGAGGTAATATAAATGCAGCTGGGTTGGAGAGAGCAATTTTGACCATCTCTCCCACCTTTCACCATTTGGCTTTCTCTCTCCCCACTTCCTGATAAAATATGGATTTCACTGGGTTTTTGTTTGCTTAGTTTTGGTTTTGGTTTTGGTTTTATAAATGTGACTAATTGTGGTTATTAAAGGGCAACTCTACAGATGCCTTTGGAGACTTTGTCAGAAAAACAAACCTTGAAGAGCCATAAAGATTCAGGTATGCCCAACTTCTCAGCCTCATCTCTGCCGTCCCTTCTTTCTACCTACCTGAACTCTACCACTGGTTAGAAACCCAAGTCTGACCATCTTTGTGCATTAATCAAACAAGCAGTAGAAGACTTGTCCCTTTCCAAGTTAAGACTAAACAAAAATTGGCACTTATTATTTACTGCCCCATATCCAAGTATATGACTAATTTCTCCAATAAGATTATAGGCAACACCTATAGGTCTTGTTATAGGACAGAGAGTCTGCCTTGTCTGTCCGACACAGCATCATCAGCACATAACACAATGTCTGGCACATAGTGGGTGATTGGAGAAACCACTTTTTTCCTCCCTGAATTCATACTTTGGTCCATGAAGCTAACTTTCGGAGACTTTGGGAAGGTCATTTAACCCTAGTCCACAAAGTAAAAGTAAAAGGAATGATTGGTGACTTTGGGAAATGAAATTGAGCAAGACTGGCTTAGCCCTTCTTAACCATCTTTTCAAAGAAACCTGTTCTCAGTTGTACATCAAGATGGGAGAGGTGCAGCTGTGAGTGAATACACTTGACTCAGGGAAAGGAGTCATAAGAAACATATTTTGTTACAGATCTAGACCTTGTTTTCTAAACAGCTTTAACAGTAATAAAGATGATATTCAGGTTGCTGTCTATTTGAATACTGTGTCTTATTTCTGTATTGATTCTAAATATAGAGATTGAAGAGAAGGTATCATTATACCCTAAAATCACACCAGTAGAAAGTACCTTGCAAATACTGACTGGCTGAATGAATGAATGAATGAATGAATATTTGAATGAATGGCTATCAGGTGGCAAAGAAGCTACATAAATCTATTTTTGTTTCTCTGTAACATAATTGGCTTGCAGAATGCAAGTCATATTTTAACTATTCCTCTTAGGGACTTCTCACAAAGGTAAGAAACAATGGGCAATGTATAGCTGTCTTTTAACTCCATGTGATTTATTTCCTGCGAGACTAGTTAAGAGAATAAAGAACACCTGCTTTCACAGTATTTTTCTCTTCCATATTCCTCCAACTAGAGATGTAAATGCGTACAGCAATTCCTTCTTATAAAGCCATTCTCATACTCAAGCTTTATTCACACTTTAGTAAAATCACTTCACGCAGATAATCTACTAACTGTTAGTACCGCTAAATGATCATGAATTACTATAACAGAAAAAAGGAAAGCATACACTCTCTTCCATACGATCTTCTCCATTATTTCCTTTAATAGAGAAAATTATTAAATTTAATACTGAAAATAAACACCATTTTTTTCCATTTTATACTTACTATAAGTTTTTACTTTTCACCACATTGTGAATTCTTATTTCATTTGTCTTATTTTTGGCTGAACTCTTTTATAAGGTGTAGATTTCTAATTCGATATTTTTCTAGTAGCAGTTGGTTTTACAAATCTTTCAAATCCAATGATATTAAGACTAATAGTAAGATGTTGGAGTTTCAGGGTCTCTCTCTTTGGCATTTTTCCCTAACATCCCTTGGGAATAACAACTTTCAAATCACATCTGGTCCTATAGGCTAGATAATAAAGTTACTTAAATAATTACTACTGCAATTAAAAATAATTCCACTGTTAATGGGAATGCAAAATGATGTAGCCACTATGGGAAATGGTACGGAGATTTTTCCAAAAAAAGTAAAACTGAACTAACATATAATCCAGCAATCCCACCTCTGGATATTTACCCAAGGAATTGAATTCAGGATCTCAGAGAGATAGTAGAACTTCATCTTCATCGTAGCACTATTCACAATAGTCAAGGTATGGAAGCAACCTAAATATCCATCAACAGATGAGTAGATAAAGAAAATGCAGCATATACATACAATGGAATATTACTCGGCTTTAAAAAAGGAAGGAAATCCTGTCATATATGGCAACACGGATGGACCTTTAGGACAGTATGCTAAGTGAAGTAAGCCAGTCACAGAAGGACAAATACTGCATGATTCCACTTACATAAGATACCTGAAATAGTCAAACGCATAGAATCAGAAAGAAGAAATGTGGTTGCCAGAGGCCAGGGGAAGAAGGGGAAATGGGAGTTACTAACCAACAGACATAAAGTCTCAAATATTTAAGATGAATAAGTTCTAATGATCTGCTCTACAACATTGTCCCTAACACTGCGCTGTACAGTTAAAAATCTTTTAAGAGGTTGGATCTCATGTTAAGTACTCTTACTGAAAAAAAATAATAAGATAAAACAGTTCCACCTCATCACATAGTACCTAATAATTCATAATGACTGTTAATAACTCGTAGGTTGTCACTTATTTGCTTCGAGAACTAACTCCATACTACATTGGATTTTGTCACCATCCAAGAGAAAAATCTCCATCATCATTTATTATTAGCTCCCAATTTTTCCCTCTGTCTCCAAACTCTCCCTGCTTCTACCTACCCCATGCAGTGAAGTTAAAGGCTATCTTTCTTAAACATATATTGCATAACACTAATCTTCACATTCCCCAATTAACACTGGGGAAGTCCCCTCATCTGGCCCATTCTCTATATGGAATCCCTTAGACTCCCCACCTCTCTAGATTTTGTGCATAAATGTATCCTCTTCGCCTGTTTCTGTCCTGCTTATCCTTCTTAGCCTACTCATAATATGCCTTCAAAGACTCCCCCAAGTCAGAATTAAACACTGATTTTCCTGTGCTCTCACTGCATGTGTGTGTGTACTGTTTGTGTTACCTTTTGTTTTGATTAAGTTACTCTTCTACTCTGCTAGATCACAACTTCTGAGACAGAAAATCCAATGTCCAATTTAATTTTATATCCTCACAGAAATGGCCCCACTGTTGTTCACACAGTAATATAATCACAAGATACTTGGTGAGTGCACAGAAATATGGGCCATCATGTGATGCTGAATGTTGTTCACATGCTGATATTATGGTTTTTCTAATCAATTCTCTGATGCCCACTGGCTACTGGGTTTTGTTCACTTGTTTATTTTTACTTGAAAACAAAGACAGGTGTCCCACATAGGCATAGTTCATGCTAAAAGGTGGAGGATGAAAGTAAAGAATAAGTTGGGACTGGTTGGCAAGCCTTGTCTCATAAGCATCCCTAGGTTTCTATACCAACTAGGTGTCATACAGATAATATCTTCCGAAGAGTCTAGAAGATCATTTCTAATCTTTATTCTTTGGGCTTCCTAATGGGTTGCTTCGATTACTAATATTAATTATTATCTTAACGTCGACATAAATCTAAGCCTCCATCACTGGGGAAAAGGAATAATAAACTATGTGTGCATACATAGCCCAATTATTTTCCTTTCTTCCTTTACATTTTTCTAAAGATTTATTTATTTATTTATTTATTTATTTAGAGAACAAGAGGTAGAGGGAGAATAAGTGGGAGAGAACCTCCAATAGACTGCCCACTGAGCATGGAGCCCAACACAGGGCTCAAACTCACCACTCTGAGATCATGGCCTGACCTGAAACCAAGAGTTGGAGGCTTGACCAACTGAGTCACCCAGGTGCCCCTCTTCCTTAACTTTTCATCTAAAATCCTTGCCAAATTTTACTATAGGTCACTGGCAAATTCATTTATTTTAATTCACTAATATAGCCTCATAATATTACACTTCTATACCAAATCCCCAAATAGTTTACAACTAATAGTCTGTTTTTATCCCCCTCTGGGAAAAAAAAAAACTAAGGCTGCCATATTTTTACCGATATTGTTTCTGAGGTTTACATTTAGTGCTGGTGCATACTTGACACTCAATAAAGGTTTAACCTAAATTTGAGAATAGTAACTAAAGATGACATGTATACTTCAATTTTTGTCTACTTTGTGTCCATATGTTAAAGTACCTCCCACTTTGTTTTGTTTCTATTTTAATTCTGGAATAATCGTCATGTTTGAAAAATATATATATATAAAGCATACCATTTCTTTTTTTTTAAGATTTTTTTTATATATTTGACAGAGATTGCAAGTAGGCAAGAGAGGCAGGCAGAGAGAGAGAGGAGGAGGAAGCAGGGTCTCCGCGGAGCAGAGAACCCGATGTGGGGCTCGATCCCAGGACCCTGGGATCATGACCTGAGCCGAAAGCAGAGGCTTTAACCCACTGAGCCATCCAGGCGCCCCTAAAGCTTACCATGTCTTAAGCATGGTTTATAAAAGTGGATTGACCTGTCACGATCCTGTTTCTACCTTTTGGTATTGCTTTAATGAGACCTTGTTAAGGCATAAACCAGATGGCATGTATAGTTACCTATGCTTAGTAAAGTCTATACGTAGTTGCACAAATAAACTTTGTATATAGATTTGAAAGATAAATGTCTGCTGTTCTGAGAAAGTTATCTTACCTCAAATAGAATTATGAAGTTATGTTGGAAAAATGGGATTTGGGAGAACATTGACCTCACCTAGGGCTCTACCCTGATCCCCTTCTTAAGGCTTCATTAGTAATAATTAACATGATGGGTTGCGCACTGTTTCTAAAGCTATCAGAGGGTTTTCTCAACTAATCTTCACAAAAAAACAATGAGGTAGGTAATGTTAACTGTATTTTACAGTAAAGCTAACTGAGGTGTGGAGGAGTCAAGATCACTCCAGTAGTAAACGGAAAAACAGTGGCTTCTGAATGTAGTAAGTGTGACTTAGAATCCACAGCCCTCTACTCTGCTATCATTACGCTCTGCATGGGGCCAGGTAGAAGGTTTCAGCTTCAGCTGAGTTACGTATGGCCCCTTTTCTTCTCCTGAGCTTATTTTTATTTCTTCTTTCCAATCTTTTCAATGGGAACAAAAAAGCATTTCAATTACAAATTCACTCGAATGTATTTATAAGATCTTTCTTTCAAAACTGCCGTGGATAAACTGCCAGGTGCCCAGGTCAGCCGAGAATCACGTCTGTAAGTCTGTAAATCGTCAGAGTGGAATGTCAAGTCATTAACTGTATCCTGTGATCTTAGGAGAACCAGAAGGCTCAGAGAACTTTTCACACCGACTCCAGGCCCTTGAGTCTGAAGCTCTGAAGACTGTCAGGACTATCCATGCGGTGAACATGGAGACCCACTTCTCAGTCCCCCTTCATGAAGGCCCTGCTGCCCTGCTGCAAGCGGGAGGTCAGTGGACAGTCACCACCGGTCAGTTCCCTGACGGTCTGCCTCAGCTGCAGAGAGCTGCTTTGCCACAGGCCCTGCACGGAGAGCCCCATGCCCGCACTGGTTACTGAGGCTGGCAGGGAGAGGAAGGCCCAGGCCCAACACAGGAAACTCTGGTGGACAAGAGCTTTCTGTCAGGTTGACCTATGCTTTCTCAAACCTGCATCACAGTTTACTTCTTCCCTGCACAACTCCGTTCCCTCAAATTCCCTCCACCAGTGTTAACCGCTCATAAATATCTGGCTCCCTAAACACCATTTAATATCTGCTTCTGGAGAACCTAACTTAGGATAGTCACGAGTCAATAAGAATTCAAAGGCTTTGGTGAGTCTCAAGACAGAAAGTTCTGCTATTTATGAGGGTTCTAACCCAGAAACTACTAGATAAATGTGGAACACTGCAGGACACCTGAATGGTTTCCTTTCTTCATATATCCCTAAAATGTTAAGAATTAGCCCAGACTTCAAGTGAATTTGGCATAGTGCCTACATTAGGTCAGTTAAGGTCCTCAGGCCAAAGTTAATGGTACCTCCAAGTTGCTCAATGTCCAGAGGCAGACATACAACTTTAGGGGCCACTAAGCACAAGTTCAGCATGCAACTGCCTAAAATAAAACACACACACACACACACACACACATCTACACACACACACACACACACACACACACACACTTGCCTATACCTTCTAAAGCTTTCTTGATTGACCTTGAACCAATGTTTAAATCGTGTCTGCAATTAATAACATTATCTCTACCCCTCCACAATTGTGTTTTTCTCCCATCCACATAATTATGTTTACAAAACATCCAACAAGCCCCTGCACCTCATGCCCACCCTGCCAAATAAGGCCAGGCTTTGTAGACAATATGGATAGCAAGAAAAATGCGTTAAAACTAGCTCATGCTCAGAGTTTGATTTCTTTTAGCCTGGAGCATTCAGATATTGTGGATCTGGGAGCCAGTTAGGTTATAAAATAAGGAGTCAAAAATTGTCTGTTCTTGTGACTTTATATGATTTTGTGGGATAAAAACTGAAATTAGTAGTCCCCTTGTCCTAGTAATACTAAATATTACTCTGTCCACAACTTTATAGTTGGAACTATAAAAGGAACATCATAAGATTATAAATTTTTCCACACATAATATTTAAATAGGTTAAAATGGAATTTTTCTGTGTCTACTCAATTATCTCATTTTAATCTTTTATTTTATAATTATAATTTTCTCTAAATTAAACTGAATTACATAAATTTCTACATGATCCCTATTCTTATATTACTTTTTAAATGGAACCTTTAGTAAACTGCACAATCTTTGGGTGTTGTACTTTCTAATACTTAAAAAACCTGGTGATTCCTTCACAAAGCATAGGTAATTTCTGATGAAAATACATTTTTGTGAGAGAGCTTGCATATAAGTAGAAATTCCAACAAATTCTCTATTTATTTGTTGATTTGTCTGCCAAGGAAGTTGATGTTGTTTTACCATATCACAGAATGTTGTTGTTGTTGTTTTTAATGATCTCAAAAAATGTGACACTGTAAGCAAATCTGACATTTTCCCTAAACATCTCACTCATCTCTTTAGGGCTTTTGATTTTTTCCTTCAAATTAAAATTCATTGTAAACCTACCTTTATGGGTCTGTTTTCATTTCCTAGTAAGATGACTGGTTAGCTTTATGGGACCACAAATAAATGACCGAAATTTAATACCCTAATACTCTCAGTTTGAAATCAGCTTTAAAAGGGTAGGTGATTCAAAGCACTTTCCAGGATAAGAACAATGCAACAGCTGTTAATAGGAGTCACACGGCTAAATTCTCCTTCAAAAAGCTTTGAAAATGTGTCCCTGGTGTTATGCTCAACTGATTTAGAGAGCTTAGGCTTAGGAAGTAACAGTCAAAATTCAAACATAATTTATAATTTAACCTACAAAGGTTTTAAAAGTGCCCAGTGTTCATTACTGTCTTTAGGCTTTTCCTTTGCACTCAGTATTATGTCATTAAAAGTCATCCACTCATTCCTTAATGATCCCACATCACAGCATCATTCTGGGCTAACTTTGAAGATATTGGTCCTTCACTTTGAAGCAGCTTTCTTTGGATCCATTAGTTTGAGAAAGTGGAAACAAGTCAAAATGAGACTTTTCTTACAATTCAAAATTACTAGCAGTAAACACCTACCACATTAGATTTCTGCATATGTGAAGCTTATGGGACTATAAGAGAAACAAATTGAAAATTGAAAAACAGCATGTTTTGTTACAATACATGACAATATTTTGGTTGAAGTGAAAGAAATATGTCACTGCCCTAAAATATTCTATTTATAGAATCGTTAATTAAAGCAAGAATCCTTACTAATTCTTTAATTTAAACAATCTGTTCTCAAAATGCAACCAAAAAAGGAGAAAAAAGGAAAGGAAAATGTATATGATTTATTTTATGCGAGGATAAAGTGCAGTATATACATGGGCTCTTGAGTAAGCAATAACATTACAGCAGGAGAAATGATTTAGAGCATTCTGAAGCCAGGTTAAACAACAATGATGGCTCCAAGTAAATAAGCACAGTAGACAAAAAGCCAAATTTTAAAATTCCATGTGGTGTTTGGGCCTAATTAAAATTCTGACCGGATGTGCTATGGGTATATTTCACTTGTACAAAAATAGACATCCAGGTGTCCTTGTGTTAACTCCAGCACTTACACATCCGTGAAATGGGAATAACTGCACTGTTTCTTCCCCTGGGTGTGAGGATTTACCAGTAAAATGTTCTGAACATAAAGGCTTAAGCTAATTTAGCAATAAGTTCCATAAAAGATTTGAATATAAAACATGATAGTTGCAATAATCCCCTTAAGCTAGTGGTAGAAATGAAAATCATTTACTCTGGGAATCTGACTGTACTGCTATTAAATCATTTGACTATGTAAATTATTTGTATATCAGAAAAAGCAGAAGCCCCATGTGTTTATTTCCATTTTCACCAAGACCTAAAGCCATATAACATATTTGATTTCTGGCTTACCTGATGTTTCTTAGCTATTAGTTTATATCAATACTCATCCTCTCAAGAAATAAAATAAATCTGAACCAAGCTTTAAAAAGGAAGAAGCTTAAAGCCAGAATTTATTTCAGTTATTACTGCATAGATGATATGGTAAAAGTTAAAATCTTAAAGTGTTCTTTATTGGTAAATTAAGCCTCTTTTTTCATTCTTGGAGTTGTACTATCAAAAAAAGACACTTAAAATTCAGAATTAAGGCACAATTTCTAAATGTGGAATATTTAATGAGACTTTTCTGCAGTTTTAATGTCTAACACTTCAACAATTAAAAGTACTGTAACAGCAGTAATCAATCAAGACTTACAACATCCTAAGTTAATAGCCTTACCACATCCTACATTAATATTAAGTTATCTGCCTTTAGTTAAACATAAGCCATTGTTGGGGGAAAACCTCACAAGGTTAATTTACTTGAATACTTCTCTGTTCCAGATATTTGTAAACAAATGAATCAGATTCACAAGTAATTTTTATTCTAGTTATGTTTCTCATTATAAGTAAAATATAACATTTAGAAAAATTCCATTATAAATTATGTTCATAAAGTGTAAGTTTATGGTAAAATTTTTCTGAATCTAGGAGGGCTCTCCAATATTGTAAGACAATTTTTATTTTATGGCAATAAATTAATATGGTTTTATTTAGTTCTACATCATAGATGAAAATTATTCAGTAAAATTCTTAGTGGTACATTGACCCTATTGATTCATCTGTTAGAACTGCATGTTAGCCAGGAATCTCCCTGTGAAATATAAAAGATTGATATATGATATTTAGTAAGTTAACAAAAAAGGAAAAAAGAGTAAAGAAGCCTTGAAAATATTTTCATCAGTTGAATTCATTTAGACCACATGAAGAAAATCAAGGGGAAACTAGATGTGCTAGGACTAAGGAGAACAAAACCAAGTCTGATGCTGGCTCATGTAGCTTCTTTCCAGTCTTCGGTCACTATAAATACCCTAAAAATGCTAGTCCCATCCAGGACCTTCATTCTTGCATAGCAAACTGAAGAAGCCTTGAAGTGGGCTCTGGCATGACCATTTCCTAAGAGATACTGAAAACTCTTTATTATAACTTAGCCTTTGGTACGAGTCAGAAGTGTGAAAAGGTTAAATGAAGATGTGAGGGCAAAGGAACATTCTCTATTTCCACAGTAGTAGAACCTAAATTTACTTCTACAGGATCAGTAATTCTGCTAAGCCTGGTCAGGTGAAAACTCATATCTCCATCAGCTGGAGAAGGAAACAGGAGTCGTCCAAGCTCATGCCATTTCTACACACACTTCGCCCACCAGGTTTCTTAGCCTCCTACCTAGGGCTGGGACTCAGATAAAGTGAGTGAGGTGCCTTTCAGACAACATAGAAGGAGATACACCATGGCCCTGCTAGTGAGTGTCTCCTTCAGTGATGTACCGCTAGTGTCTCACCTGCCCTACCCTCGTCTAGGCCCTATTGAACTATCACTTCTTCAACAGTTTTATGGCAGGAAGCTCAAAATGACAAGGCATTCTTGATAACCAACAAATGAGTCTGTACTTTAGAAAAGAGCAGTGGGATATAAAAAGCAGAGTACATAAACAAAAATGTTCAAAAGGGAGCTACCTCCTAATTAAAGAAATATCATTCACCCAAAATATACACAGTTGCTAATCATCCAGACTATCCAGCCATTCCTTTGGGATTGAAACATAATCATTTTTTTTTCAAAAATGTGCATCATCTTAGATGAAATCCAGCCCAAAACCATATGTATATGTAGTAAAGGTCTAATACAATAGTTATTCTTGAAAGTGTATGATAACCCTATTCCTACCCCCACCTTTAATATCTACAAAGAGGCTCCAATATAATATCCAGTGTAATATCCAATATAATAATGAACTCTATTTCCTGTGAATGTGTTTAAAGCTACTTCAATATAACTAAATGATTCTAATTGTAGGAGTTTTTGTAGTTGCCAATTTCTAATCAATGACAATAGCTCCTCAAGACTGAGCTAAATAGGTAGTTTAATGTTGGAAACAGAGTATAAAAATCTTACAAAATGAAAACCATTCAAAGGGAATAATGACTCTAGGGCTCAATTGTATCTGAAGTACCAGAGAGAAGGACACTTGGACTGTTATGTTCCCAGCTTAATCGTAATACAGGTCACCATTTTTAAAACCAAGTGGATTAATGTTAGAAGCTGTACCTACTGAGAATCTTTTCTATTCATAAAGTACTTAACCTTTTCAATTTAATACCTTTGATTTCCAAATTCATTTGCAAGTAAAAATAAAACTACTTAGTCTTGGTGACTTTCCAAGACTTGTGAATTCACAATTTTTAAATTTTAAGTTTCTTGAAATCAGAGACTATCTACTTACTACCTGTTTATTTCCACTTATTAGTCTTCCTGTATACTCCCAGGATAGAAGCTTTAAAAAGGATATTAAGATGTACATCCTGACTTTTGGAGTTGAATTCAAAATAGTAAAGATCATTTGCTTCATAGTTCTTGAGTCTAATTTTACTGTAAGCAATATCTTCCTAGAGATAAATTTAATATTAAGGCAAAGGTGAAAAAATAATTATATATACTTGAGAATTTTCATCAGACATTGTGTCATTGTAATAATTTGTAGTCCATGAAAAACTGATGTGTCTACTAAGTCCTTCTACTAAAATATGTAGGACAGAATTTTTTTTTTTTTTTTTAGTATCTAAGGCTTGGAGTGCCCGAGTAGCTCAGTCAATTAAATGTCCAACTTGGTTTCTGCTCAGGTTGTGATTTCGTGGTCATGAGATGCAGCACCATGTTGGGCTCTGCATTGAGCATGGATCCTGCTTCAGGTGCTTCCCCTCCCTCCCGCTCTGCTCCTATCCCTGCTTCTTTGCACTCTCTCTCTCCTAAAATAAATATATAAAATCTTAAGTATCCAGGGTTTGCTCTTACAGTATTTTATAGATTATTTTTTGAAGATTTTATTTATTTGAGAGCCAGTATGAATGGGGGAAGGGTAGAAGGAGAGAGAGAAGGACAAGCAGACTCCCTGCTAGACACAGGCTAGAGATGGCACTTGATCCCAGGACCCTGAGATCATAATCTGAGCCAAAGTCAGACACATGACTGACTGAACCACTCAGATGCCCCAGTATCATAAAGATTTTTAAGCACTGATTGTATGTAATAGTCACATAATCCTTTGAGTAAGTCAAGAACTGTTTCTATACTACAGATGACAAAATTTAGGTTCAAAGAAGACCTGTGACTTGATCAAGTTCAGAGAATTAATAAATGCACAAGAGGGTTTAGAGTCCAGATCTTTTTATTCCCCATCCAGTGACTTTTCCACTACACAGCTACAACTGGCCAAATGTAATATTGAGCACTGAACATTTTCTACACTAGTAGGAAAAGATTGAGGTCTCTGAAACTTCCATATGATATGGCTGTTGATCATGTATATCCTTGATATCTAAGTCCTTCAGATGTAGAGCACCTTAAAATTCCTACCTCTTTCTTATAAGAGAAATACAACTGTGTCTATTGGCAAGCTACACTTTGTAAATATTGGCCACAAACAAATACACAAGGAAGGGCCACATAAAACTACAAGTGCGTCACTGCTGTCGTCAAGCCCACTCTGTCACTAATGGGACAAGAAAAGTGACCTCCAAAGCCATTGGAAAGGCAACTAATTTATAGGGCATTGCTTATAGATCTTCCCACAGGGTGTCTTCTGCAATCTATATATTAGCTATACCTAAATATAATGCCACTAACCTTTAGTGACTATTCTAACTGCCCTTCACTGACAATTATGTAACCACATCCTAATAATTTTTAGGTGATGTCCATCTAAAAAGAAGAAATTTGGATATAACTTCCTAGGAGAGTTGAGTTTTAAAAGTGAAGACAGGAAGAAAAGTAGGTAGAGGACTGTTCCAAAATAAGTGAATAAAACACAAGCCCTCTTGGACTGCTGCACAGAATTTTAATTTGCTATTGTGAAGTTCAAGAACTTCTATTTTTCATGCCTGGCTTTCCTCCAAAACTCTGGCCAGTAATGACTGAGTGTGAGTAATGACTTTTACATCATGAAATGATGGCTTATTCCTCTTACAAATTTGTCATTCTTAGCTATGAACTTTGGCAGACCTTTAAAACATATATGCCATCCTGAGCTAAAACTACTTTCACTGTAGTCCATCCATATAATTCAATCATTTTGTTGCGGTTGTGATTGGGATCATACAGAGGACTTATTAGGATCATGGAGAACTGGCTTCTAATCTCAGTCATATCTATGCCATTTTAACTAGTCACTCAATTTCTCTTTTTCTGGTGTTAGATGGAGCTACACCTATCCCTGCCTACCTATTTTTGTAAGAAGAAAAAGATATTCCAAGGGAGACAACTTTGCATCTTAGAAGACACATCTAACTGTAAATGGCATTACTTTCGTTACTATCTATTCTCTCTGCAGTGATATATGAGTACCCTTGAGATACTGCTAACACTGAACTAAGACTAATATTCACTCTCAGAGTTTGTGTCTAGTCACTGCATATTTGATGATGGTTTAGAACATATCTCCTTTCTGGCTCTCTTGTTGTAATTAAACTGAATCCAAGAAAATGGTTGTTTCTAGGTTTCTTAATTTTAAAGTGGTAGTTTCTGATAGTTTCTCCTGAGATCTTGTGTTCTTTCTCTCTCTCTCTCTCTCTCTCTGTTTCTCTCTCCCTCCCCCTTCTCACTCCTCACCTCCGTCTCTTTCTATCTCCCTCTCTCTTCCTTTATTTTTACTCCTATTCTTTCCCCACCCTGTCATTGGAGGCCACAAAGACCAACAGGTATGGTTGAGCCCTACAGATGTCACTCAGGGCTAAATACCATACTAAATCCTGACTTGAGCAATCTAAGAAACAGAAGCTGAGGAAGCCTTTGGAGCATTTTTAGTCAACCCAGTGAGCATACAGAGTATTAGCAAAACACTCGAAACTATTAGGACCTATTTTTACATCTACAGATAAAGGTTGTTTTGGGTTTTTCCTACTTCACTTTTTATAGCTCTTACTACTAACGAAGAAATCTATTTAAAGCTACTGTGATTACTTGAACTTTATAGTCACTAAAAATGTTTTTCATTGGCAAAGTTCCCATGGAGTAATTTCAGATACCTCTGGTCATAAATACCTTAATAAAGTTATAGGAAGGAACAGAAGTTCCCACTGGAATTTCATAATCCAATGCTGGGAGTAAGGGAGAACACTTCATGTTCTCTTCCCAGACCTTCTTTTCAGTTATAAATACATTCAGAGGGACAGAATTATCAGCTTCTAATTGCCTCAAAGTCTTAATCTGCAAAATAAAAATAATAAATGTGGACTGCCAAATGTGGCTAAGAGGGAAAAGAAAAAAGTAAAGAAATGATCTACATCATGGTTAACAAATATCAGAATTATGTAGATATTTTCCTTTGAAAGTTTTTCCTAAAAAATGATGTTTCAAACAGAAAAGATTACAGTGAGCCAGTAAAGCAGAACTTAATAAATTACCTTCTGTGCTGTGGCTCATGAACATGGAAGCAACTTCATGTTTGAACCCTAGCTGTGTGCAATAGTGACTGTACAGACAGAGCGAGCCCTGGTAGCTTTTAAAAGTCATTGTTTCCGGGGCGCCTGGGTGGCTCAGTGGGTTAAAGCCTCTGCCTTCGGCTCAGGTCATGATCTCAGGGTTCTGGGATCGAGCCCCGCATCGGGCTCTCTGCTCAGCAGGGAGCCTGCTTCCTCCTCTCTCTCTCTCTGCCTGCCTCTCTGCCTACTTGTGATCTCTGTCAAATAAATAAATAAAATCTTTAAAAAAAAAAAAAGTCATTGTTTCCTAAACAGAACACTTACATTTTACATATCCACAGGAATTGTGACCCTTCTTGATGTTGGTTGAAAACTGCCATAATTTTACTCAGAACAGTTGAAAATGAACATTTACTAAACCCAGTAGATTCAATATTAAAGCCAATATTAATATGTTAGCACTTCAGAACTACATGCAGGGGCGCCGCTCAGGTCATGATCCCAGGGTCCTGGGATCAAGCCCCACATTGGGCTCTCTGCTCAGCGGGGAGCCTGCTTCCTCCTCTCTCTGCCTGCTTCTCTGCCTACTTGTGATCTCTGTCTGTCAAATAAATAAATAAAAATCTTTAAAAAAAGAAAAAAAGAACTACATGCAAATCTGTATTTGCTTCCTAAGTGACACCTTTGCTTCATGCTAAACTACACTCCATATGATTTTATCAGAAACAATAAATACGGGAATGTTACCTTGACAGAAAGGAGCCTGATGCCAGGTCTTGAAAATTTCCATTGATGGTGTGCGGTCACATTGGTAAAACCAAAACCAGTCTTCAGGGTCTTCACCACTTTGCAAGCTGTCAAAATCCTCGTCATTTTGAAGATGTTGATTTGTGACTACAATTAAATAAAATTATATATATTTATGAGAATTTTGTTATAAGATTTTTTAAATTAATGTGAAAGAAAGATGGGGGGTGCAGTCCAGTGTTTAAGGCTGACTGCACAGCAATCTGAATTTCCATTCATTCTGCCATTAAATGTCTTCAGCCACAGCTCCTCCTTCTCTTAAGCCCTCCTCCTGAGGTAATGTCCGGAGATGTTCTATGGACATGTAATACAAATTGCAACACATCAAACACTACCTTCTCCTGCTGAGATAATGCTAGCGTTGTAGATAACCAGTCATCCATCAAAGGAACTGCTTATGCAGCTGAATAGAATGACCTAGACACAGTGGATAACCTTAGGAATCTCACCCTAAAGAGTAGTAACTTTCTAATAATGCCAAAGATCAAAGGCTTTTACCAATGTTAGATGTGATGCCTACTTTGCCTCAAAAGAGATTTGGGATTCCCAAAGCAACCCAAAGAACTGCCATTTTCTTTATCTTAGAAAAAAGCTGACACAAACCACATGTAGTAAAAATTACATTAGAATGAACTTTTCTCCATACATATAGATTGTTCTTTTTTGAGTTAATAAGGTAGTATATGACATTCTTACTACTGCATTGTTTTGTATTCCACATTTTAAAGCAATCAGTAATATTAAGTAAAACACAACTGGAGCCAAGTAGCCTGTTTATATCTCTCTTAAGAGTTATAAGATTCATAAGATAAGAAGTCTATGAAACATGAGCAAGCATTGATTTTCATGTAAGTACTATTCCTAAGTCAAGATTTTTTATTTTCAAAATGTCACATTTATAAAATTCTTGAGCCATCGTGCTTCAACTAAGGCAAAATGGATTCATGGGGCCCTTCAATCCCATGCTTAATCAGGTAGGCAAAGGGTCTCATTGGCTTGTGGAAGTGCTCATGTCAGGCACATGCCTGTGTAGATCAGGAAGTGCTGTACCATCATCCTTTGGTATCCCTGCATAGGAGGCCAAGAAATGAAGGCTCCCTCCCAGGGCTTCCCATAATGAAAAAGATGGCATAGAATAGCGTAGAGATTGTAAACTCCATGTGGATAGGATGAGTGTCAGACCTAGAGAAGTGAGGAGGACTTGGTTTTTTTTAAAAGAGGAACAAAGTTTAAGTTCAGTCTTCTGTCTTACTTAATGCATTTTTTATAAACATTCTCTGAAGCCGAAGTACTTCATGGTCCCTGGTGATAGAAAACTGAAAAAAAATAGTCTCACTCTAGTGTATATAAGTAATTAATAAAATAAATAATGTTATGGTAGTCTGTCCAAATGCAATGGAAAAATACAGAGAAGGAAGGAAAGGAAGAAAGAGAGAAAGAAAGAAACACACCCTTGCTCTTGTCCAGTAAAATTTAAGTATGGAATTATGTTATCCTGAAGGATGCATAAGAGTTCACCAAGTAGATGAAAGGGAAAAAAACACACACACACAAGGGATGGCATGAGAAAAGCTCACAAATGAAAATCATATGGCATATGGGGGGAAAAAAGCTGACACAGCCTGGCGAAGCCTAGTTGCAGGTATAATGTGGGGAAGTGAACAGGAACCAAAACATGGGAGACTTTGTGTGCCTTAAAATGGGTGGCCTTAATTCATAAATACTGTTCATGGTAGTCATGGAAGTATCTGAACAGAGATGGAATTTTTGTGAAACAAAGAATGAGTTGGAAAAAATGAAATGGAGGACGTTGAAACTGGTAGAAGAAAAACAGTACTTACTGTTTTTAAAATTTAAAACAGTACTTACTACTTACTGGCTTAGTCTAATTCTCTATTAGACCTTAGTCTCACCCCTTGTGTTTATGTTATATACCAATACTAATATTGATATTGATATAGATATATAGCGAGGTTTATCTTTCTCTCCTTAGAACAATGACATATTTATACTTATTATGGAAAAATTTTTTAATGCAAAATACATTTAAATCAGTCTTAGTCCCATTGCCCATTACCCAGAGTCCCATTACCCATTACCCAGAGTCATTGCCCATTCCTGCAATAAACATTGTGGTGTATTTTCTCCCTTCCTTCCCTGCACTTTGATTGAATATGACAGCTAGGACACTGAGGACTTCAGAGTTTGAATAGGAAAAGTAGTAGTAGAGTTTGAATAAGGAAAATAAGTAGCTTTGTAACCATTTATAACAGTTAGCCAAAAGCATGATGAACTAAACATGGTTTTTCAGAGAGTTATCTTCAACGGTAGGACATAGTTCCATGACTCCAGAGTCTAAAGAAAAATGTAGGCCTGAGAGTTGTAATGGGCTTTCATTTGGGTCAGTAAAAGGCCCTGGATGTAGCCTCTGGCCCCTATTTCCAGTCATCAGAATGAAAGAAGAAAGGTAGAAGATTTAGGATTTCTTTTTAAGTATTCTGAATTAGAGACAGGAAATTCATCTCTCATGATTCTACAATCATCTTGGGAATTGGAAAGACCAGTAAATAAAATGGTGAGTATTTTCAGATTTGAGTGTTCAAGACAGACTGAAATCTACAACCAAACTGAAAAAAAAAAAAAAGATTATTAGTGAGGGAGTTTACATCAGGATAGATCAAAGGGATGAGATAATAAGAGCTGATTGGTAGCAAACATTAAAGCTAGAGATGAAAAATTTAGTGGAAATATTATACTTTTACGAAAGACATTTTATCAAAGCATTTCAAAAGAAAGTATTTTTCAGATTGGAATGATATTTTTCCCTCTCTGATAGCATGTACGGGGTCCTCCCCTCCTGTAAGCTGTCTGCGCACAGCTGAGCACAGTAGCAGGCAGGCATGCGTGTGCACACAGGGACCTGGGGAAATCTGTGCATTTGAAATGTACTCTGTATGAGCCAAGATACAAATCCTTTAATCTTTTAAGTCACTCACTCAAAAAGAAAAATATTTTATACAAATTCAGCCCTTCTTTTCTATTGATACATTTATCACAGTTACAACTGTTTATGGCACTGAGCTGCTTGCCCCTGCACAAGCTCATACACAACATTAAAAATTATTAAACCACGCATATCTCTATTTGGTTGGATTTTGACTCTTGAACATTTTTATCTAATGATGAGAAAGTATTTTATTTCTTCCATAAATTGGAAAATGCCTTGTGGAGATATATATATGAATAAAGAAAAAAGTGGGGAAGGAAGAGAGAGAGAAGAAAAGTATCTTTAACTAGTAATTTATCTAGTAATTTAACTAGTAATTTACCATTTCTTAAGAGAAATGAAGCATTTAGCCTTCCAAATCTCTGAGAGTACTTAATTTGATAAATTTGTCATTGGGATATCTGGTATCAAGAATGGTACTAAATCAAGTAGTGGTGATATTTGTTTCATTTACTATTTTAAATTTTTTTAAATATGAAAAAACAGATAATAGCCCACTCCCCCAACATAAAGTCTGTTACCATTTTAGAGTACCTTCTTCTTATTCCCATGAAAGGGTCATAGTTTTGAAACTGTGATCAACTTGCACTATACTTTTGTGAGGTAATATTATATCAAGAGTACATTCAATGTTACTGCATGTTCTTTTAAGACCTTAACTGAGAGAGCTGTAAAATATCTGATTTTCATTGCTTCTATTGTTGCTACAGTGTATATCAATATTGCCATTTTTTGTCACTATTGCCAAATTTCTCTCCAAAGATAGTATACTCATCTATATACCAATTGCAGTATATGAGTGTCCCTCTCAACACACCCTGCCAATATTAGGCATTATCTTTTATTTGTTTATCTAAGCACAGAAAATGGTATTTTGCTTCGTTTAAATTTTAAATTACTAGTGAGGTCAAAGAGTTCCATGTGCTTTTTGTAAGTACTCTTTCTTTCTTTTTTATTTTTTTTTACATCTTTTTGTTCCCATCACTAAATTCATTCAGCTTAAAGATCAAGAATATTTCTTAAAAGGAACCCCAAGTAACACTGATTGACAGTCTATATTAGTATTTGTACTAATTTCAATATCTTCTTCATTTGGATGATCCACTGACATAAACAAGGGAGGATATGCTACCAACTGGAAAAAGTGAGACCAGCTCATCCTAGATGAAAGGCCACAAGCACTGGAACATAAAGAAAATAATAGTGTTAGTAATTCCTTCATAAAAAACACAGAAACTGGGACGCCTGGGTGGCTCAGTTGGTTAGGTGGCTGCCTTCAGCTCAGGTCATGATCCCGGCGTCCTGGGATCGAGTCCCACATCGGGCTCCTTGCTCGGCAGGGAGCCTGCTTCTCCCTCTGCCTCTGCCTGCCATTCTGTCTGCCTGTGCTCACTCGCTCTCTCTCCCTCTCTCTGACAAATAAATAAATTAAAAAATAATAATAAAATAAAATAAAAATACAGAAACTGCCGATTGCCCTCTTGAAGTGTGTCTTGCAAGGTAATGAATCAAAGGCAATGCTAAGAGAGTGATAGAGCTCTCAAAAATCCTTTAACAGGACAGACACACAAGGGGCACTTCCGGGAAAACGATTGAATAAATGAATGAATTCCTGTGTACTGAGTTCTTGCCTGATCACTTAATACTTATTTAAGCAGAAACAAAATTATGTCAATGAATATGAGGAAATAAAGATGTTCAGGAAGAGGAAAAAAGAACTGTCGATTAAGAATTCTACAAAAGGCTATTTTGAAGAGATAAATTTAAAGAAAGATGCAAGGTATGTCTGCAGAGCAAACAAAGTCAGAGTAAAAGAAGATGAGGTAACACCTCCAAAAAAGAAAGTTCTATTTTGTGTTTGAGTAGGGATGCCAAAAACTAGAACGCAAAAGGTAAAAATGATTATTATGTTTCAATTCTAATTTTTATTAGTCTAATAGAGCAAGGAACACCATCGCAAGTAAGGATATGGACAAAAAAGGCTACTCTTTCAAGGAAAGTGATGTGGATTTGTACCCACATAAAAGGCATATACTTTCTCTCATTGCAAAAACCAGAACAAACTGGTAGATAAAATAAAGTTTGGCAGAGAGAAGGTTTATCAATAATAACAATAGACAGATATTAGGTTATTAGATGATGGAGTTTTTAAAAATAAGATGTCTTTGGAGACCCAATCAAGAGAGACACATTCATTAAGATCCAATTGGCATTTAGAAGAATAGAGAGTGAGGGACCAGTTTTCATGAATGTATTTATCAGACTAACATTTGATAACATAAAGATTGAAGTGATACAAAGGAAAATGCAAAATGAAGCAGGAAAAGAGGCTTTGTAAAAATGGTTTCACAGGTAAAATCCAAGGCACATGTGATTTCTATCCTGGGATAATAAAAAAGCTATCATAAATGAGACCGCGCTTGAAGATACCTTAAAGAGAGCAGGTTAATCCACACAAGCAGCATGTATTTATAAAGAATAAATCTTGTCATTCTAATTCCTACCTTTAAGAGACATAACTACTAGACTAACTAGAAATGTTAGATGCAATCTACTTTAATTCAAGAGCTCTAAGCACATATTCTAGTCCAGGATTAGGTGCATACACATCTGCTGGAGAACATGTATAAATGTAAAAGGATACAGTGAATTAGCCAGTGAGTAAACCAAGCTTTTTATGTATTTATGGTAACATAGAAGTACAAGATCAGAGTGGACAATGCCTTAGAAAGTTGATTCAGAATTCACAGTGACCTTGGCAAATTAAAGACATAGCTAAACACAAACAGAGTAAAGTGCAAGCAAAGTGAGGTCAAGTGTAAGTTGGTCCAAAAAGTGGGAGAAAAGCAAACTGCAAATACGAGCTATGGAGGACAGATTCTATATTGTATATTATATGGAAATAGGCCAAAAAGCATATGTAGCAGTCCTAAAGCATAGCAGGCTGCCCAAAGTTGATTATAGTAAGTTGTTATTATCAAAGCCATATATGGCAGAATTTAGAGTAAGATTAAGGAAAAAAAAACCCTCAAAGTTCATTAGAAAGTTAAATATTAAATAACTTAAAATACTAAAAGTAGAATTCTGACAATAAGATGACTATTATATTTAAAATCATGTCATGCAAGATTCCTAATTGAAATTTCCAATCTTCTTGAAAGTCCCCCCAAAATAGAGGCAATTTGTAGTTAATATTTAAGAAAAATTCTACAATAGAAGTTAAAACATTGGAATTTATAACTACAATATATTAGCATATACCTACATCTAGGGAGATAAACACATGCCTTGTTATTATGTCAATAAGTGCAAATAAGTATTTAAATAAACCCATTTAAATGGCTCCAGTGATGATAAATATGATCTTGCCTGAAAGTGGAGGTACTTGTCTTTTGTGGATCACCTACTAAGTGCTGGGCTAGGTACTTGGTATACATTATTTGCTAATCTTTAAAGCAGTCTCTGTACTGAACATAGCTAACACTATCCCCATATCACAAAGTTGGTGAGTGAGTGAGTCCCAGAGAGTTAAGTAGCTTGCCCAAGATCACAAAGGTAACAAGCTGTAAAGCCAAGATCCAAACCCAGCTCTTAGCCAACGTCCATCCTCTTTCCAGCATGTCAGTTATATCTGGGACAGACAGCGGCAACAACATGAAATGACTTAGAAAGGGTAGGCAAAATAAGATTCAATTTCATAGGAAGGCTACATGATTGTAGAGGTAGGAATGCTCAAAAATACTATGACATTACTGGGAAATTAGTAAAATATAACTTCAATAAAAATCAAATAATGAGAAGAAAGTACCCATAACTTTTCTGATTTATTTTTATGTTAAAAATTAAAATAATATAAGAAATAAAGATGGTAACATAGAAGTACAACTATACATTTTTTCCAGTGATCTGTCTGACAGAACCCATTGGCCAGGGTAACTGATTCAGGGCCAAGCTAACTGATTCAGCTAGACTTACCTAAAATAGCAAAGGCTACCTTATATTTTTCTATCTAATATCCTATTGCTTGAAGTTCCATATTCTAGAATCTGGATAATTGAATACCATTGAATTTTCAGAATTGTTTATAAAGTCTAGAATTGCTCAAAGATTAACTAATTCAGGAAGTATTTACTGAATACTTTCCATGTATCAGACACTGTATATCAGGAAACAGTATTCTTTTCTGGTGAAAGATGCTTTATGGGAAATGAAAAAACTTTTAAAATACGTTGTATATGTACTCCTCAAACAGAATATAAAAATGTATGTAGAGGGACACCTGGGTGGCTCAGTGGGTTAAGGCCTCTGCCTTCGGCTCAGGTCATGATCCCAGGGTCCTGGGATCGAGCCCCACATGGGGCTTTCTGCTCCGCAGGGAGCCTGCTTCTCTGTCTCTCTCTCTCTACCTGCCTCTCTGCCTACTTGTGATCTCTGTCTGTCAAGTAAATAAAATCTTTTAAAAAAATGTATGTAGATAGATGGTTTTATATAGCTGAAAGGATCTTTAAAATCATCTTTTCAATGCCTTTGTTTTATAGATATAAGAAATAAATATCTAAATGAGCCAAAGTCAACTCATTATTTTGAGTTATTTGATACTAGAACTAAAGTCTGTAGTTCTGAACAATTACTATGTTTAGGTAGAAAAAAAAATTGCAAATGATGGCACAGTTTGTGAAGCAAACTACATAAATTATATCAATCAAACTCTACACTTAATGTTGGCCTAAACATTTTCTTAAAATTTGGCCTAAACATGGCTACAGCATAAATTGCGTAAAATAAAATGACCAAATCATCAGGCAACTGTCATTCTAAAAAGTGAAATATTTCTAAGCTAAAAAATTTAATTCATCATCAGCCTTTTTTGCACAATAATTATCATTGCATCAAAATCATCTCCTAATGTGCGGAACAGAGCAAACAGCTCTGACAAGCTTGCTTTCTTAACATTTGTTGAGGGTAAACACAAATGATTTTGCAAGGCTCTAAAGAGCAAAGCTGGCCATCAGGAGGGGTTATCTATGGTAATCCAGGTCATGTGCTAGGAGAGTATTGGACCCTCTTTAAATTAAACATTTTTGAGGATCACAAAGAAGCAAGTTGTGCAACATGTCTTGAAGTTACCGACTTCATGAAGTAAAGGACAGCAGATTACATTGAAATGACGTAGAAGACTTTTTTCTTTTTTGACGAAAAACAGGTCACCCACGCACATTCATACCCCACACCCTTTTATATTTCGTTTGTTAGAGTAAATCTGATTTCTTCCCCGGCCTCCTATTTTCAGGAGAATTTGGTCCAGGAAGATGTATTGTGTCCTCCTAAACTGCTGACATAAACAATAAAGTTCCATCTTCCTATAAGTACCATTGCAAATTCTCATGAATGGACCATACAGCTATTTCTTCTTCCAGATTAGATTCTTGATTTGAGTTACTGAAAGACAGGGTGTCTTTTTTATTTTATAAAAGTTAAATTTTTTTGCTGAAAAATAATGCTCTAGAGGGGAAAAAAAAGAAAAACGAGAGGGAGATGGAAAAACGAGAGGGAGGAAGAAGAGAAGGATAAAGAAAAAGAAGCCATCATCCTGATCCTCTATTTCTGCACAGTCAAAAGTGCCTACTTGGATTTAAACTCCTGGCACTCCCTTGGGTGTTGAAGAATTAAATGTTTTATTCTGGTATTGTTTATTTTATGTCGTTTATTTTTAACTTATGCTTGACCTCACCAAGATCATCCTCAGCTGATAGGAAGAGGAAGATAAGTAATGTTGTTGCTGCTATCTGAACTCTCATTAGGAAACTGATTATTTCTAGAGAATATTTTTGAAAACTTCATGGACAAAAAAGCGAAGACTAAGCATTCAAAAGTTAAGGACTGTGCCAAGGTTCCAAAAATTTATTTTTTTTAAAGATTTTGTTATTTTTTTGACAGAGAGAGAAATCACAATTAGGCAGAGAGAGGGGGGAAGCAGGCTCAATGTTGGGCAGGAAGCCCAATGAGGGGCTCAATTCCAGAACCCTGAGATCACAATCTGAGCCGAAGGCAGAGGCTCAACCCACTGAGCCACCCAGGTGCCCCCCAAAATTTATTTTTAAAAGCTAATTGGGATTAGAAACTGAGGTCTAACAGTAATAATAAAAAATCCTACAAAAGGAGTGATTAAACATATTATAAAAAGTAAGATAAATGAGGGACGCCTGGGTGGCTCAGTTGGTTAAGCAGCTGCCTTCCGCTCAGGTCATGATCCCAGCGTCCTGGGATCGAGTCCCACATCGGGCTCCTTGCTCAGCAGGGAGCCTGCTTCTCCCTCTGCCTCTGTCTGCCTGTGCTCGCTCTCTCACTCTCTCGCTCTCTCTCTCTGAGAAATAAATAAATAAAATCTTTAAAAAAAAAGTAAGATAAATGAAAAAAATAAGGTTGTATATTGGAAGAAGTTTCAGTATTATGTTAGTTACTCTGGATGGTACACTAATATATAACTTGGAAAAAGAAAGTGTTGTCAGGTTAGAATAATATTTGTACTAAATATGGTAACTGCATTCCCCAAATTATTAAAGACTGAATCAAAAGTCACTTGTCTATAAATGTGTATTTTTCTACCATTAATTAACAGTATTAATTAGTACTTGATTAATTAATCAATATTTCCCTATTGTAACAAAACAGAGAAAGATACAAGGTCCTCAGGAACATAGGTTAGTTATAAAATACTGCTATTCCCAACAAAAACCAAGGATTCTCTCAAAAATATACCTAGTTCATCTCCAAATAGAATTGCCATCCTCAAGATAAATTTATTGTGTGATAAGACTTAAAAGGTCTTTTATTGGGATATGATTTCTTTTCCTTATATTTATATTCATATAAGTTTCAAAGGCTTAAAACCTGATGAAAGTTACTGAAACCTTCAAGTAAGGTCTTTCAAGAGTATAGTTTAACTTGCCCGTTCACATGGAGATCAGAGCACCTATGATCTAATGATCATTCTGTGGCGCTTAAGAAAAGAATTGTTATCCACTAGGCTATATCACTCTCATTTTCTTTCATTTTTAACATAGCAGATAAGAAAAATGAGAAATTTCTATACTACGAAGGTATCCCAATTCTTATCTTGATCATGCTTTAAAGATGAAATATCACAGTGAACTGAGAAAAGAGTACTCAAATCTGAAAATAAACTTTTTTAATAATCCAAAATTAAAACCCTGAATTGTCTGCATTTTTTGCAAATTGTCTTTAGACAATTTCTCTGCTTAGAGGCCAGAGTCAATTTTAATGAAAATCAGTCTTTTAAAGAAAAAATGCTTTTTAAAAATAATATTTATATTTAAATAAAAGCTGTTTGTAATAACAACTGACAAAATCTTAGCAAATACATCCATTGAGCACCAACATTTTTTTTAACTGTTATTTTCCATCCTTGGGGTTTATACGTAGAGTTTCTGGCTCAGCTTTTAGGCAAACATGATGTGGGGGAGTTATGGTAACAAGCCAAGATGACTCTTGAACACTGAAGGTTGAGCTATATGCAAATATAAAACAAAAGAAATTAACACTGAGGGTCCAGCCTGAGTCCTGGCAGAGACTAGAGCCTCTCAGTAGGAGGGTCCAGGTCTATTGTGATGTTTTTCTCCCATCCTTCAGCTACAGCCACTGGCTGAAATCCAAAGGGGCTTCATACTCTCCATCTCTGCTACTTGTTTCCCTTCTCTTCTTCATCCTGCCACACAGATTTCATCAGAGGAAATAATTAAAATATGACAGAACAAGAAAAGAGAGATATAGGGACCAAGATCTTATAGGGAATGAGAAAAGAGAGAAGTCAAGGGAGGAATATACAATTACCAAACAATATATTTAAAATATATAAACAGTTTTCACAGTGGCCTGACACACTGCCCACAGTATCAAAGCTCACTGAAGTTTTCTCTAAAACGGAGCTAACTAGGAAAACTAGGAAGAATAATTAATTACACAGTTTGTGAATCATTTAGCCAACATAAGATGATGCAATATTTTACCTGATGAAGGAATTTGAGGACAACTGTTTGTTAGATTAATTTTCTCAATTTGTCCATATCCGGCCAACCCTTCAAAGCCATGTGAAATCAGACTTTATGAATTGCATGTATATCTTATCTGTATCATAAAGTTATCTGTATCATAAAGCTATTCATGTACTTTTATGTCATGTACTGAAATAGCTCCACACTGCTTATTGCCTACAGTGCAAAGCTAAAAATACAATACATACACCTTCCCACAGCTTTAGGCTCCTTATGCCTCATTCATGTTGTGAGATCCTAAATTCATTCCTTCATTGTCTCGGTTTTCCATCAACAAGTTGGATATAGTATCAACTGTGACCTTTCATGGGTCACATAAGACTTACGTGATAACTGAGTCTCTCTAATTCATTTTTTCAACATTTATTGAAGGTCTTTTATGTCCCAAACACAGTGCTAAATCCTAGAATAGAAATAAGACTCAAATATAGACTTGAACCCACAAAGCTTGCTCTTGAAAAGCCTTTCAGGCTTATTCTTTAATAGAGACATGATATACATTTTCTACTCTCAAGATCAAATAGTAAAAAATAACAAACAAGAATTCAAGACCCACAAGACCCTAGCATAACAGGCCAAATCCATATTCTTCTCTAGCAGCTCTCCCAGGATGAAATGTAATCACCCACTAATGTACTTTACAAAACAGAAAGCTCTCATGTCATCTTTCATATCCTAAAGGAATTGATCCACACCCTAAGCGATACTTTAGATCCAACTTCTCAAGGGGAAAAAAAGAATCACACTTTTTTACCAGTCAATATTGGCTAAAGGGTCTAGCGATCAACACTGAACAAATTAACTAGAGTAAAACTGTAAGTAGCCACTACATGTGTGACTATAAAAACGAAGTATAAAGCATGAAATCTCACATTAATTCCTTTAGGAAAAACAAATGCTTTCTGAAAACAACATGAAAGAAAAATTCATGTAAAACTTTATTTTAAAGGAATTTAGACTAATACTGAATGCTACGACCAGGTAAGGCATAATATAAAAAAAAAAAAAAACCCAGCAAGTTTTAAAATAAATAAAACCTCAAATACTCATGAAATTATAAATCTATAGCCTACCCTTACACCCAATAGGAATACCAGAATATAATCACTAAACCACAGAGAGAAAAGTAAGGCCTCAGACCAGTTATATTATAGTTACAAAAGTTTAAAAAGTCAGTAATAACAAAATTTCTCAAGAACACCTCATCAGAATCCAAATCCAGAATCCAGCTCACCACTGTTTCTTCTTTTCCAAATCTTGAATATGAGCAGCTAAGAAAAGATGAAAATTAAAGTCAAAGTAAACCAACGTTTGTCTGTTAAAGCTTATACACAGTGCGGTTGGAAATGGGGTTGCCATGTCCAGGTTCAAATTAGCAAAGTCCTTTTTTAAGGAGATTAATCTTTTTCTTCAGGCTTGAAAACCCTGTGCTATGTATGTCTGGGAAAATAACTACTCCACTACCTTGATACTGGACTCCGTGTTTCTTCCAGACTTAAGATAAGACACTTTTCCTTATCTTCTCTGAAGAAAAGACACAGCTTCAAAGTCCAGGAGACAGGTAATATTCTAATGCCAATAGAATTAGAGGCCTTACTGAATCACCTGACCTAGAAATAGTATGGGGATAGAAAAAAAAAAAAGTGCTAGACAAGTCAATAAAAATTTCTCCAAATTAACATATTTCCTCAGTAAACAAATGTCCTAAATATGTTAATAAATTTCAAGATGAAGTATGACAACTGTTCTTTTACACACTGAATGTATTATACTTCAAAATAGTACACACACTTTGAATTAACCAGCAGAAATATGCTCCAAATTTTATTTGCGATTATATTTCAAGTCTGATGTAATTTTCTACTTCAAGGAATATCTACACCCTCAAACTAGCATAAGTGAATTTCTAAGTGAAGCCAGTTGAAAATAATTTCTGGCTTTAAAAATATTTTAAATATTTAAAATCATTTATATGATTCATATGTAATATTTACACATAGGAATGACATAAAAAGAGTTAAGTAAAATGTTATACAAAATGTTTCCCTAGAAGGACTCAAAGCATCCTGAGTAATCTTCCTTTGATGTGTTTTAAGTCTTAGCAATCAACAGAATTGGAATTTTTAATATTAAACATATAAACTGTTCTCCAAATGAGAATGAAAAACATAGCTGTGTTTATGAAAGTCAACTAGTAATCCCAGAATGAAGCCTTGACATGAATTCATTCTATCACAGCAGCTAAGTTATTGACATATATTCGTCTGTATCATTTTCTCATAAAGAAATTGAGAGAGATTAATAATGATCATGAAAAAAGAGTTTATGGCCTAATATCTCATCAAGTGTTCTATGTGCAGAGTAGGAATATTTGCAGTAATCCCTTTCAGAAGCAAGTTTCCAGTTTCACAAACCTACTGATGTGGATTCATCTCCAACATATTTTCTGTAACTACTAACAAGTGTGTAACATGCTAAACTAGTCAAGAAGTGGAGGACAATTCTTTCCCTAGCTCTGTCATAAACTGATTCTATTGTTAGCCCATAATTAACTTTTCTTTATCCAAATTTCTCTAAAAACTGGGCAAGTCAATGCCACATAAATGACAGGGTTGTGTAAGGGTTAATGAGAGAGTATCTATCAAGCTCTATGATCTCAGGAGAGAGCAACGAAGGACACCAATTTTGAAATATCAAATGGCCTTATGTCCATAGCCTTAGTAGAACTGTTAAAGGATAACTAGGAAAAAAATGAGTATTTCCTGATCCCGTGATTTTTGCATGTCAAATGTATTCATTATTTATCCATTTATTTATCTATTCATTCAAGCAAGTTGAATATGTTCTACTATGTACCAGATACACCACTAGGCATTGGTGGAATGAACTGACATGGTCCCAGATCTCATGATACTTCATATAGGAGATGCTTAACAAATATGAATAAATCATTTATTTCTCACAGTTCTGGAGACTGGGAATTCCAAGATCAGGGTTCCAGTATAGTTGGGCTATAGTGAGAACCCTCTTACCAGTTTCCTCACACTTCAGAGAGAGAGAGAAAGCAACCTCCTTCATGTCACTTCATGTAAGGGCAGTAATCCCATTATGAGAGCTCTACTCTCATGACCTAATTACCTCCCAAGGATTCCGCCTCCAAATACCATTACATTGGAGATTAGGGTTTCATCACATGAACTGGGCAGGAGGGTCATAAACTCTCAGTCTATAGCACGTGAAAAGTGAAGTTATTTTATTTATATTATAAAAATTGCTGGCTGTGTAGAGACCACATTGCATGCAAGGTGAGTCCATGTAAAAAGCTAACTGTGGCAGACCTGTTTGGGAGTCCTTCCCAGAACCCCCTTACCAGGCCACCATACTCATCTCCCAGCCACTGCAAGGACTGACTGCTGCTCAGTCATATGTGACTCCTTTTTCAGACACTTGCCCTGGTTGGTGAGTATTGCCTTGCTCCATTTTAGGGTCATGAAAAGCCAAACTTTTTTGCCTCAGGAGCAGACAGTTCTGTCGTGTGGTTTGTGCTCTAGAGCCCTCTCCATGTGGATCAATACAAAGCTACAATTTACTTGAAACCAGAGATCACATATGTAATTTTAAGTGGTGGAGGGAGAAGTCAAATCCAAGTAGATTAAAATTAATGGGACCTTAAAAAGTGGAGACAATATGAGAAAAACACAGTTAAGTAAAGTAACTGAAGCTGTCTGAGAATGTGGAGCAAGGAAGGGTTTTATTTGCTGGGTTTTTGGTTGGTTGGTTTCTTTTGATTGGCTCTTCAGATGGAAGATGACTAGGCCATATTTGATGAAAGGAAGGAATAAATTTGCATGAGAGAAAGAGTGTATCCAAAAAGTGAAAATTTTGAGAAAGAGAGTCAGGATGGAATCTAGAGAACATGGGGAAGGATTGGCTCATGATAGGAGGGGGGATATTTCCACCCTTGTGACAAAAGACCATCAGGAGTAAATGCATAAAATATCCCCTTTCTTGCTGAAGGTTTGTTGATTTGGTAGTGCGAAGATGAGAGCATGGCCTGTTTCTACTTTATAACGAAGTAGGGCATGTGGCTTTCAATTGAAGATGGGAAAGTTTAAAGTAACACCTGTGAAGAGTAGAATGACATTCTCATTAGAGAACCAGAGTGAGACAGCTCTCACTGCATTAGATTCCCATTTGATCATGAATTTATAGCAATACCAGAATGTCCATGTATGTGGTTTTCTACAGCCATGTTCAAATACATGGGAGGAGGCATAGACATGGAGAATTGTCCACTAAAGTCTTGAGTTTAGCCAGGCCAGTTAGAGAGAAACAGGAGCATGGAAGTTTCTACAATGAAAGGATTATAATGGCAGACTTTAAGCTAGATAAGAAAGGATACTGAAAAAACAGTTCACAGTGGGAATTCTTGAGTATATGAAGTCAAAGAATAAGGAAGGGGTTTGGGGCAAGAGGAATGTTTGAATCTTGGAGGCGGTGAAATTTCTGGTAGAGAGAGGTCTAACTGTGGCCCCGGGAGTTGGTGGCTAAAGTCAATGTTGAATCAAAGGAGTGAGATGGTTTGCTAAAATTGGTTTACATCATACCATTTGGTTCATGCAACTCCAGTACTCTATGGTCAACAAACATCTGCCAAATAACATGAGTTCTCTTTACAAAAATAATTCACCATCGTTACACTGCAAAGCAGTCGGAATGAGTAAACTGTACTAATTGAAACACAAGTATTTTCCTTTTTTTCCCTTTGAAGGAACATATAACTTCACATCTCAGAAATACGGGTTTAAATAAAGTTCGAAGAAACTTTTTTTTTTTTTTTTGGCTTTGTTTTTCAGGATTTAATAGTACTAATGTGGCCTTGGACTTCTGTAAGTCAGCACAACTGATCAATCAGCATTTCACTGATTGCTTAATTCCCCTTCTCTACATAGGAGGGGGAAAAAGCCCTTGCAAAACGTGTTTGTTCTGTTTGTTATTCTGGACAAAGCCGATAACGAGTTGCAGCTGCTGAACACAGTGTACTGCTTGCCGAGGCCATTGCTTTAACTTATAGATAGAAGTGGAGCAGCCGGAGATGTGCCTCGGGCTGAAGCGGTTGCTGTAAATAGGACAGCACTCGCCAGCTACAGTATATGCGTTTCATTATCCAACAATTTGTTCTGGGAGGGCAGTTTGATTGGCCAGGCATCAGCCTCAAAAAGAGAGATTTTTAAATATCACGACTCAGCTGAAAGAGTTCTTCTGTTTTCTAACCTGCGGAATTCGCTCTGTCAGTCTCAACAAAGATGCCCGTAATAGTAGGTGAAACAGACTCTGAAGACATGTGTCCCTCCGGACGCAGAGCACCCCTGATGATTAGTCTTGCGGCTATGCCTCTGGCCTCAAAATTCCTAGTGCTAAAGCTACTTGCAGATCGAGCCCTCATTCAGACTGAGTTTTGTTCTGCTTTTCCGTGAGTCAAAAAGATGTGAGGTCAACTATTCGCCCTTGACCAGTAACTAGGTGTTTACACTGAGCTAAGTAAATAGCACCAGTTGTCCATTATTTGTGATCTCATTTTCTATTTTATCCTAGATTATTCACTAGGACAGAAGGAAAACAATAGTAGCCAATATTAGATAGTTTAACCCAAAGTAAGGACAGATTTCTGGAATGGAAAAATAAAATAAGATTCTTATGCTTAGCGTGAAAAGATTTGCAAATAAGCCACTATCTGTGTAACCTTGAGCAAGATCCTTTCCCTCTTTGCACCCTGGTTTTTTCATAGGTAAAATGGAAGTAAGAAAATGAGGATTGCTGAGAGAATTTAAGTGGAATAAGGTCTGTAAAATGTTTGATACTGGTGAGTGAAGGATACTACTGGTCACTCACAATGTGAGTATAAATTGGTTAGTCACTTTGTAGCACGATTTGTCATTACACGGTAAAACGTAAAATGAGCATATCCTAAGGCAATTAACATTTCTCACTATGGAGAAATACTAAAACATGCACAAAATGATAGATATAGAGATAGATATTCATTGCTGTAGAAATGAGCCAGCGAAAATATTATTTAAATGTCTTAACATTATTTTTCCTTTTGAAATTCTTTTTACTGGACTTCAATTCAGCACATACACACTCCATTTGCTTTGGGATAGTTTAGGATTACTACAGCAGGAATGCAAAGAGAAAGAAAAAGTTAAATATTTATCTTCTGGCATTCCAATGGTATTTTGCAGTTAAGACAACAGTCCTAAAAGATAAAATGTATTTTAAAATCTTATTAACTTATCAGACCTGGCCTAGTGGACTCTGATTACTTAGCATTCTTTCATATTACAAAACAGACCAACCTTTCCTATTATAATTACTGGGCACTGAGGTACAGAGAAGAAATGTCACAGAAGAAGCAGACACCCTACCACTTCGAGGCTGAAGGGTGGTGGAAAAAACATGGAAGCTCACAGGAAACAAGAAGGTCAGATTTGGATCCCATATTTCCCATCCCATTTCTGATTCCTCCTCCAGGATCACTCTTCAGGAAGTGAAAAGGTCATGGAGAAAAATTGACAGTGGCCAGCCACCAGATGCGTGAAACTGAGAAAAAGCTCATGGCATTTCAGGCCTGGAAACTGGAGACCCAGAATCACCTAGAATCATCCTCACTGTGGCAACACAGAGTCATTAAAGTACCAGAAGAATTACGAGGCCAGGGGTTGAGATGAAAAGATCACTGAAAGCAGATCATTTCATACAAGAGACAAATAGCTAAAGCCAGTATTACACCCCAAGAGCAGGGGGAACATCACAACATCTGAGCAGGATCCAGCACAGACAGCAGACCAACTCAGCCTCTCTGCAGATATCAACAAGGATCCAGAAGACACTACATCAATTCAGGAACCCTTCCTTTCTCTACCGTCAAATCATGTAAGCCAAACAACCAGATGCCATCTTGAAGAAGAATAAGGTAGGCAGGCAGAACTTGGAAAAACTGAGCATCTGCATAGGTTAACTAAGCAGGGACAGAATTACCTAAGAGAGATGTTTGCATTACAATATTGGGCTCAAGACAGTGTCTACCAGCTTAGACTAAAGTTTAATTTTTGTCAGGTGAAACAGATCAGATTAATCATAAAGAAAGGAAGGAAGGAAGAAAGAGAGAGAGAGAAAGAAAGAAAGAAAGAAAGAAAGAAAGAAAGAAAGAAAGAAAGAAGAAAATTAAGGGGTGCCTGGTGGCTCAGCCAGTTAAGCATCCAACTCTTGATTTTGGCTTGGGTCATGATTTCAGGGTTGTGGGATTGAGCCCAGCATTGGGTTCTGAGCTGAGTATGGAGTCTGTTTAATATTCTCTCTCTACCTCTAAAAATAAAAAAAAAAAAATAAGCTACATATTCTTTGCATATCTGAGCCTTCCGTGAGTAATTCCAAATCTTGCTTCAAAATCATCAGTGGAGATATGACTAAACAATCATAATATGCCAGTTCTTTGGAATATTTTGCAGTAGGTTGAAAGACTAAAGTAGATCTCTACACACACAGAATAAGAGCAAACACTGACACAGCATTTACTCTGTGTATTGGCTTTGTTCTAAATGCGTCACATGTGTTAACCCATTTCATCCTCCAAAAATCCTGTGAGGCATGTTCTTTGTTATTCTCATTTTATGTATGGGAAAACTGAGGCACAAAAATTAAACTGTCTTCTCAAGTTTCTCGCCCCTAATTAGTGAGAAGCCTAGATAGAAATATCTCGAAGGCATACTAATGGGTGAGAAAGGCAACTTACAGGACAATGCATACAGCATAACATTAATAAATACACATATTTACACATAAACCAACACTGTACAATTTTATCTATAAATGGAAGAGGTTTGAAAGGGTATTATCAAATTAGTAATAATACTCTCCTCCAGTAGCAGGAAGAGTTTTTCCATAGGCCTGAATGTTGTCAAAGATTTTAGCCTATAATGTTTTAATTTTTCATATTTACAACACAGTAATGCACTACTCATGTTGCTAAAAATTGATAATACAGATGATAGGAAAAATGGTGAGATTATAGTGATAAGTAGTATTTTTTTTATTTTTCTACTTTATCTGCAATATGCTAATATAGAAAATTTTTTTAAATGCATGAATAAGTATTAGATAATGTTGAAAGTTAATAAATTGCAAGCTGTTTATCCTACCATCTCCACTTGATGTCAGTGGACTGATTTTTAATCATAGAACAGTAATTAAATAGGAGTCAGTGGCATCCTCTTAAGAATACTAACACGAACAAAAATAGTTACTCTAGATAAAATCATTTCTATTGAAAAATAAAAGAGTGAGAAGTAAATTATTGAAATTAAAATACATATCTTTATTTAAACATATAAGGATATCTCATTTTAATATACTGAATACATTCCGCTACTATAAAATTGTTTCCGTGATTTTTTTTAAAAAACCAGTTGAACCTTCACTGTAGGCTATCCTGTACAGTCTGTAAAATACCGCAGTAGACCGTTTCAAATGCGATATCGTGATAAGAATATAGGCCCCTGTGAAGTTTACAATGGCCTTTAAAACTTGAATAGCATATTGGGACAAGACAGGAGATCTGAAAATGGAGCCTTATTAATTTGAAAGATAACTTCACTATATAATTATACAACCTCTATTCTTATTTCAAATCTTGCCACAAACAAAAATGGCCACCATAGGAAAGACTGTGAATCACGGTGCCAACCCCCAGGCCAGGAGGATCAACGCACCCATGTTCCACAGGAAGAGAATCCTTGGCTATGGTATTGCTTTTTTTTCCCGAAAAAGATGAGTAGTCCTGGAGAGGAGTGCGGAAGAGGAAAAGTAGTGCGTTTCATAGGATAACAGGCTGCTTTAGCCTCTGTGAGAGGCCAGATTTAGCACAAACACACGGTCTGCCAACAGCACCCAATGACTCACATCCCCACTGGTCCTAAAGGAATTACTGCAGTCTTACCATTTTCATATAAAACGACACACTGTTCAGGGACAGGTGATAGCTTACTACGAATCGATGGTCTGAGACGTCCGCCTTGGAATCAGGGTATCCCATTAGACTAAGACCATACTTTAACAGCAGTTGAATATTGCTGCTGTAATACTTAGAACACTCGGGCATATCAGTACTCAGTACTTCAGAGGGCAGCTGTGGCAGGTATTTGACGTTATTCATGTCTAGTGGGTCCGCCACATGGAATGACAGTTCGACATTGCAGCAAACTCGCCATACTGTCCCTAGAGCCTTTACTAACCCCATGCCTCTCAGTCCAGCCAGACTGAATTAGGCAATTATTCTTTCCAGAATATGGAGCAAATGCAAAAGAAATATACATCTATCCACATGGAAAGAATTTTGCCAATTACAATTGCTTTTTTCCCTTATCACTAGCTCTTCTCACCACTCATTGGTTTGAAAATTAACCCCCTTGCAATGTACTGTAACTGAACCTGGTGGTGATTTGAGGAAATAGAAATCCAAAACTGATAATTCATCTTTAGGTGAGATATGATACACCTATGCAGCTTATCAGCATTTCAAAGTACAAGAGTTTAAGAAATTCCTATTAAAATGCATCTGGTATCATTAAGGAAGGGAATAGTGAACTTTATATCTTTCTGGGTTTCTGGTGTGTTCATGAATATGATGTAAATTTATCACTGACTTTCAACTGCTAATATTTCTACCACTTGGAACAGTGAAATCACCTGTTAATACTACATGTGCTTTTTTTTCTGTTCATGTTTATTTATCTTGTACTATTTAACTTTTTAGAAGTGATATAAAAATTATTCAGTTTCCATTCAATAATTCATTCTCATGTTCTTTCTTCCTTACTCTTGTTTCCCTCTTAAGGGATACAAGATCCATCAGGCAATTTAAATTCTTCTCTGCAAAGGTTTTATGATAGCAGATACCCACAGCTGGTATTTGCAGTTCCAGTGTTCTTTGAAGACCTACTGGTTTATTCTGGATTGTCAGTCCACTGGATTTATCGATAAAGAATCCCCCAAATACTGTTTAATCAGGAGCACCTGGGTGACTCAGTTGGGTGGGCAGCTGACTCTTGGTTTCATCTCAGGTCACAATCTCAGGGTCCTGGGATCAAGTCCCACACTGGGCTCTGCACTCAGCAGGGAGTCTGCTTGTGGATTCTCTCCCTCTGGCTCTGCCCCTCCCCCTGCTCATGCTCTCTCTAAAATAAATAAATAAATAAATCCTTTAACTTTTTAAGTACTCTTTAACCAGAAGGATTTTTTTTAAACTATCTAGGAAAAAAGAGATTATTAGAAAAGAACTGTCTTTCAAATTTAAAAGTTGTATGTAATTTTTGAATCATATACACATAAAATCTTTTTGTAGGAAATTAGTTTCCATGTAATGTGTTGAGGATAGATTTAGCTTACTGTGTGAGGTGATTAATTTGAAATCAACTTGAATTGGAAATGGCAATATAATGTCAGTTTTTTAAAGATTTTATTTATTTATTTGACAGAGAGAGATCACAAGTAGACAGGCAGGCAGAGAGAGAGAGAGAAGCAGACTCCCTGCTGAGCAGAGAGCCTGATGCGGGACTCGATCCCAGGACCCTGAGATCATGACCTGAGCCCAAGGGAGTGGCTTAACCCACTGAGCCACCCAGGTGCCCCTGTCAGTTTTTTAAAATGTTAGGTAAGAAGTGACAGATCTAGGTTTGAATCCCAGCTTTATCGGTTACTAGCTGAGCAAGCCTAAACATAATCTCTCTAAATTTGTTTTTCTCATCTGAAAAATGAAAAATCATAATAGCACCCTTCTCATCACACCCATTTTAGATGGCCTATAGATAGGCAGCAAGCTAATTTTGGAGAACAGGAGTTAAGCTATAGTTGCATCAAGAGGACGTTTCAAGGTCACCAAAGAATGGAGAAGGAAAAAGGGAGTAGAGGCTGGACTTTTTTTTTTTTTTTTTAATATAAGTGAGTGCAGTAAAAAAGAGAAAGTGTTATAGGCAGGATAATATTTTTGAAATATTAATTGATGCATTTTCTCCCCCAGGATTTCCTTGTTTCCTACCCTCCTCCTTGAATCAGACAACTGCATTCCTTACTTCCAGGAGAGGGTGTATATAGCAGAGAAACAAAACATCATTCCTCAGCTTTGATATTCAAAAGTTGGCCAGTAGCTGAGGACAGAGGCTGGAAAGCCAGGCTTTCAGGTATTATTATTCTCTACTGTGAGAAGTTGGATTTGTGTGTTCCAATGACCAGAGCTTAAGTGACTCAGCATAGCATTGATAGTATAAAACCTACAGCAGGGATAAAACATAAGGTTTCCCAATACTAAAAGGTAAGTAAAGCCTTTAATGAGAGGTGGGTGAGGAAGGGAAGGAGATGAGCCGGTGAGAGTCTTACAGACATTGGGCAGATTGTCACATTCTGATATGCGTAGATGCCAGACCCACTCTCTGCCTACCTGCCCACCCCACTATGATTAAACCTCCAGAATAGAGGAGCAATTAAAACACCCAGAGCAAGGATACAAATGCTTTCTTTCTCAATGCATAGCCAGGGAACACTGTAAGCTCTTAGGAAAATCCCTCATTCAGCCTGGCACCAAAGCAACATGGCACAAGGGCCACCACGATAGCTGTGGAAGGCTCTAGACAGATGAGCCAAAACAAGCCTCCTAGAATACCCCAGAGCCCACTCTCTGCATAGAAAACAGCCATGAGCTCCTGAACATCCTCTAAGGAAACATGGGGCCTGTGGCCTGAAGAGAGCCAAAACTGGAGCATGGGGTGTGATCTGGGTCTCTAGACAGAGGCTCAGCCGGGCCCATGTGTTCTAGCACCAGACGCTCCCCCGAAGACCCTGAAGGCTGTAGGATAGGGCTGCTACACATCCGTGGAAGCCAGCAAGGACCAGGGACGACCCAAGAAACAAGACACTCTTCGGTTAATGCCAGGGTGACTTAAAAGCCCCACGGCAACTTAGAACATCTTTAGAGATAATGGAAGAGGGACCAGAAAGCTACTCTCAGAATTCCACTGAATAAGTTAGAATTAACTGAACTAAGTTGAGGTGGCAAGAGTAACAGTTTTCAGCCAACAACGTAAATAGTTTTAGTTAGTTTCAATAATAGAAAAATAAACAATCCTTTCTGTACATCTGAGTTATGACTGTCAATTCTGAACCCACTATAATGTCTTATCAATTACATATTTTCATGTAAAGCAGATCCACTGAGACCTGTTGGAAATTTACTGCCTGTTTCTTCTAAGACACTTCAAGTTAACAAAAGCATGCCCTCGATGCTGCAGAAGGAAGTCAGTAACTGCCAAAGTGGAACAATCCCCGAAACGTACAGATCTGACCCACAGCGATATATATTAATGGTTTTTGGTAACTGTGACAAGAGTGAACAGTCATTTATCTTTCCATAATGAGTTTTCATTAAGCAGAAGAAAAATGAAGTGATTATGAGTGGTCCCTCCCCCTTCAAAGGTGCCCTTCATCCCTTTCCCAGCACAAGGGAAGGGGAACACCTGAAGGGAGCGGCCTACCCATTAGTCACTGAGGGGCCGGCAATGCAGCTAAGCAACGTGTGCTTCTGTAGGCAGCCCCTCCACAGACAGTCTTTTTGCCGAGAAACATAGCTCATTTCCCAAAGGATATCCTAGTGCTTCTTCTAGAAGCCTAGAAGCTGTGTGGCAGTAGCCGCCGAGAGCTGAGGCATCAGAGCACTTGGCACAGACATCCAGCTCGGCTCTATCAGTCACATTGCACTTGGACTAATCAAGGGGCCGTCGACAAAGGGCAGCTAAGGACACTGGCTGGATTCAGCAGTTCACTGTCTGATTACACCCGGCAGAGAGAGTTCGAAGCGGTTGGTTTCCCTACTCCCCAACGGCTTTCCTTTGAAGAGGAGGAGGAACAAAGGATCGTTTTTGATTACTCTGAAATGAACTTGTTCCTACAGTGTTTATTAATGATCATTTGATTGATTCCCCTTGGTAGGTCACTGTCTGATGCATTACCCCTCAGGTGCCTTCCAGACATAGAGACCATCCAAGAACCCCCTAAGTTGCAAAGGGAGGAAATACTCCACAAATGTTTCCCTTAAAGAAAATAGATGAATTTGTCTTGTTTTGGGAAGCGAGGTACATGGCTTGTTACCATTGTTTTCAGCCCTAAGAAACTAGACAGGCACAGCTTCCACCGATGGTTGCGTATCTCAGGAATTTCACTCTTCATACAGGTTGTAACTGAGCACACACACTCAGGAGCCTGCCCGGTTCAGATCCTGGATCCACCACTTACTAAATGTATGGGCTTGAGAAAATTGCCTGCTTAACTTCTCTGTGCCTCAATTTTCAATCTGTATGACTGGAACAATGACACTGCCTACTCATAGGTCATAATGAGAATTCAGTAAGTGATGTATCGATAAAATGCTTACAACAGTATCTAGACTAGAAGTGCCACAGAAGTGCCAGCTACATACTTGTCATTCTCGTTATTGCTAGTTTTGCAATCTTTAAGACAATCTACCCATGAGCACTTTTCAGTTGTCCGAACCTCTGACCTAAATTTAGGCCTTCAGAAAACCAAAAACCCTGTTTATCCTTTCAACCCAATTCGTTTTCTTTGAATCCTTAAGACTCCGTCAATTTAAGATAATTTCAAGGATGGTGATGGCCGACCCTGCCAGATGCTAGTTCCCTGTCCTTGGTGATCATGCCACTCTCCAGAAAAATTTTACACCTGAAAGGTGACTTTCTTCCCTTCCCAGCATTGGTCTTCCCTATCTTTCCCTATTTCATTGGTCACTCATTCTTACAATGTTGACCACATTGGTTTGACCAAAGCTAAGATCAGTTTTTGCAGGATCGTCTTCTTGAAGGCCTGTGTAACCTAGAAGGCATGGTCAACCACAGTCAAGGAGTGTGATCTTTAAGGCCGAGTATTTTATGTGTCTTACCAAAACAAAACAAAATAAAAACAAAAACATGAGATCTTCCTATTTGGACTGTGGCTCAGAACTGTGTCAGGTTGGTAGAATTGCTTACCCGGTATAAGGCACCATGTATAGGAACCTTTTAATCAGTACTAAACTCACTGGTAAATACGTATTTCTTAATTTAGAAATACCTATCTCCTAAACCAAAGTTTAAAATAAATAACTTCAAACTAAATTTAAGCAATTTAATTTATTTTTTATGGCACAATATTATTAATGAAATCACTCATTCACACCCAATAACACTAAATAGTATAAGAAGACATATATCTCTTAAGGGCATAATAATCAAGCAATTTCATTGAATAGAACAATTCAGAATTCTGAGCATCAGCATAGAAACCACTATGTGAAAATATAAAACATCTAGCTATCTTTCTTGACCTTGCAAACTTCAATTTAATAACCCAGACACAACTATTACTATTCTTTCTGCACAAGTCCTTTCATGTCACCTCCCCAGCCCTACCAGGAAACAGTGGAAAGACAGAAAAATCTACACCTACTTCAGTTTTGCATAATACTGTTTCAAATGAAAGATTAATTCAGAATTTGGACTACTAAGTAGAAAACCATTCACTTAGCGTTGTATCAGTTTCTCTTTCCATTCTTCAGAACAATTTTTAATTTAATACTTTCCAAGTAACACATTCCCCTTCCAAATATCTCTAAGGTCAAAGACTAATTAACCTTTTCTCTTTAAGTTTGGCAAAGATTCAGACCTTGTTGCCTTATTTTCAAGTTTGGAGCTGCCTTATAACTCTCCAAAATTAATTATACATTCTCTAAAATACCTCCTGGTTCTTTGTGATCTAGTCGAGACTAATGAAATGACTAAACTTTCACTCCAGGGGTCTTAAATGAAAACCATGGTACTGAAGTGAAGTGTTAATCAGAGACCTCACCTCAGATTACCAGAGAACTGTGGGCTTGTCAGAGTTAATCAAACCCTGCGCCGTTGAAAGAGGCCATAACATGGGCCAATCAGAAATCCTTGCTCTCCTCACTGAATTAAAAACCTTGAGTTGCTAACTTAATGTATAGGTGTACATTTTTCCAGCAATTAAATAGGGAAAATTATACTCAGGGTCTCCATCTCACAAGAACAATGGAATCTAGAAAGCCAGGTACAGCACAGAAGAACTGAAAAAAATAGTCATACCTATCTATTTGTGCTTAAATCTTAACATTCAGGACATCCTACAACACGGGCAAAGTTTCACCTCGTACCAAGGCCAAATTTGTAATCTTCTTCCCCAATCCTTTCTGGTAATGGACTATAAACAATAGAAGCAGGTCATCTGTCCAAAAAAGATTCTACTATAAACTCCTCCCCATAAGTGACTTCTTTTTTCCTGCAGCTCAAATTTACCTGAAATTCTCTAATCTTTTTTTTTTTTCCTTTTATTTTCTCATTCATTAGGTAAAGTAAAACAGAGCTTGGAGGCATAACTTCCTCAAATTTGAACAAATACTTGAATGCAAAGCTTTGGGCGGCCTGCCTCATTAAAATGTTCCCAATTGGTTACTTTTATTGTTCACTTTTTCAGTAGGCATGGAATGATAAGTACCAAAGAAATAGAAATCCTAAAATAACTGGTAAATCACTGGACAATTGAGAGACCATTACACAATGCTAAATAGAAACCACAGGACCTAACAACTGCCAGAAGAATTCTGTTTAAAATTACAAACTGAACATAGAATTATCTGTTCTGCGGAGTTCTTTTTTTTTTTTTTCCCCTGTCTTTGCCCGTTACAGCTAAAATTAATTCCCCAGGGCTTTCAGCCCCAAGGCCACGATCTTTCAACTTGCATACCAGTTACTCCTTCTGTCATCATTTCTCCTATATCAGAAACAAGAAATGTTATATCGTGTCCTGGAGAGTTTTCAAGCCTTGCAGTTTTATTCAGCTGGTGATATGACAAGAGTTTTTAGGACAATATTGCCAGGTATTTTTCAAAATATATATATAAGACTTAAATACGAATAAAGATTAGGGGTGCCTGTGTGGCACCGTCGGTTAAGCATCTGACTCTTGGTTTCAGCTCAGGTCGTGACCTCGGGGTTGTGAGATGGAGCCCCAAGTCCAGCTCTGTGCTCAGTGGGAAGTTGACTCAGAATTCAATCTTTAAAAATAAATAAATAAAGATTAAAAAGTCACTATGTCATGAACATTTCCCTGATACTAACTAAGACAGTTGTTCTCCAAGCTTATTGTGCTTAACAATGGCAAGGAATGATGGTTAAGTTCATTCTGAGGTAAATGGTTGTCAGCTACATACCCACCAGAACTAGAGTATAAATGGAGGTTGAAGTAAAAACAAGTAGGGAGGAAGCATTTGTGATGCAGCAGGAAGATTCTGGCATTTGCTTGACTGCTGACTTTGTCCTTACCACTCACGGCTCCTACCTCAGGGTCAGCTATAAAACAACCTTCCTCTTCGTCAGTTTCCTCACCTGAGGAACGAAAATAGTAATACTTACTTCGTCCTAGGACCATGGTAAGGTTAGGCTTACAGTACTGAAAACACTCGGTGAAACAACAACCATAAATGGGCCACCCTAGAATTGAACACCCCTCACAGCAGGCCAGAACAAAACATCTTTGCTTCGGGAATTGTGATGTTTATCTTTTTTTTTTTAATATTTTATTTATTTATTTGACAGAGAGAGAGAGATCACAAGTAGGCAGAGAGGCAGGCAGAGAGAGAGGGGGAAGCAGGCTCCCTGCTGAGCAGAGAGCCTGATGCGGGGCTCGATCCCAGGACCCTGGAATCATGACCTGAGCCGAAGGCAGAGGCTCAACCCACTGAGCCACCCAGGTGCCCCTTGTGATGTTTATCTTTATGTCTCTCAGGTCTATACCAAACACAACTGTCTCTGAAATGGAGGCAAAAGTAGTCGAAAGTTGAACCATCTGAATTTAAATGTTAATACAACCTCTTATTTGAGCAAATATTTGTATGCCTTGGTTTCCTCCTCCGTATAATCAGCATAATGAGTACCTGTCTCATGTAAAATGGTTAGCAGAGATCTAGTCAATGCTCCATAGTGTTGCTATTACTGTGCCATATGAAAGGGAATTTAATGGGAATTTAAGAGAATTTTATTTTATAATTCAGGATAGAAGAAAAATTGATGCAAATTATTGTATTAAGGATCAACAGCATTTAGAAAAGCGAATTGTTGGCATTTTCAACAAACATGATTCCAGATCAGAAGAGTCCAAATCCACTTAAGGAGTTTAGTAATTCCATCCATCAAAAATTATATTTCCCTTAGTATATAACAACCCATTTTGTACAGGAATTTGGTAATTTTGCTCAACTTTTATACGTGACCTCATGCCTTTATGCAGGTCACTAAATTGCCTTCAGTATCAGCCTTCCTATCATGAAGATAATTATAAAATGGCAACTTTTAGCAACTTACCAAGATATTATAGTATTACACTTTTAATGAAATGTTTACAGTCTCCAAGTTTTTTAAAAGTTAGGAGCTTAAAATCACTAAAATTCATTATAAGAAACTTGAAATCCATAAGAGACGATTTAGCTAGTGACAAGATCTGAAAATGCTTTTGAGTGAAAATGTCCATCTTTATATTGAGTGTGTATCTCAAGTTGAAATAGAATAGAATTGAACTGACATGGAGCAATGAATGGGCAATAAAATGGAGATAGAATAAATGCAGTTAAGATGAAACCAAATAAAATCTATACTTTATCCACCCCATCCATCTCTACAACACTGTCACTTATTATCAGGGTGTCTAACCCAGTTCCCGCTTCCAGCGTGAAGGAATACTCTGTTTCTTGCTGCCGCTAGAAGTATTGATTAAGCAGTGAAGAGTAAGCAAAAATATTCTGGAGTGCTATCCTTCCAGAACCTTTTTTCTTGTCTTTTTTTTTCCAGAGTCAAAGGAAAACTTGGGCTAAAATGTCTCTCACTGTTTTCTCTCTGGAGGCTAATGTTTAGGGCTTATGCAACTATAATGCAATAAACCCAACAACCAAGAAAGGGCAAATGAAAAAAATCCTTTCCTAGTCTATAAACCTGACCAGAGGAAATAAATGGTGCAGATGGACACTCTGGTTATGGAAAGAGTTGGCCTCTAAAAAGGGTTTATTCTGGCAGAGACTTTTTTTTTTAAGATTTTATTTATTTATTTGGCAGACAGAGATCACAAGCAGGCAGAGAGGCAGGCAGAAAGAGAGGAGGAAGCAGGCTCCCTACCAAGCAGAGAGCCTGATGTGGGACTCGATCCCAGAACCCTGAGACCATGACCTGAGCCGAAGGCAGAGACTTTTTAACACATTGAGCCACCCAGGCGCCCCATGGCAGAAACTTTAAAACTGAAGACCAAATTTTAAACAAGTTAAACAAGTGAGAAAGTGAACATTTCTTAGCTTTTTTTTCTCTTGACTTCAATTCAATTTAATACCACAATGACTTCTTTTGCACCTACTAAGTGCTGAGCCTTCGGCAACTGGATGATGATTAAGGCATGGTTCCCTGCGTTCAAAGAACCTAGAAGAGTCACAGATGTACAAAATTAACTCCAGAGAGAGTTATTCTGTTCTTATGGTTATGTCAAGACTGACTTTATAGGGCGCCTGGGTGGCTCAGTGGGTTAAGCCGCTGCCTTTGGCTCAGGTCATGGTCTCAGGGTCCTGGGATCAAGTCCCGCATTGGGCTCTCTGCTCAGCAGGGAGCCTGCTTCCCTTTCTCTCTCTCTGCCTGCCTCTCTGTCTACTGTGATCTCTCTGTGTCAAATAAATAAATAAATAAATCTTTAAAAAAGACTGACTTTATATTCCTAGTTCTATTTCACTATAACTCCCTTTAAAAATCTTAACTTGGACTTCTCACCATCATGATAAATTCAAAAATGCATAAAGCCAAATGTATCATAATTCCCTCCCTCCCACTGCCCCCAAAAAAGCACTCTACACTCCAAATTGTCCCACGGCATCACTATGTTCCCAAGCAACCTAGGCCATAAAAGATAGACTTTTTTGATTCATCTTTTTCTCTCCTGTCCCACTATGTTCCACAGTTAGCCACCATGTCTTAACAAATTTTGCTGAGGAATTTAGCTTGTCAATACAGTACTTTTCTTCAATTCCTACTACTAACTGCACCTTATTTCAGACTCCCTTGACCTTTATCTATTACAGTCAAAAGTAAATAGGATGACAGAGATCTACCTCACTCACACCCACAAAACTGGAACTCAGTGAATAATAATGCAATAGACACAGGCGTACCTAGCTGGCTCAGTCAGTAGGGCATGCAACTCTTGATCTCAGGGTTGTGAGTTCAAGCCCCATGTTAGGTATAGAGATTACTCAAAAATAAAGCTAAAAAAAAAAAAAAAAAAAGAATGTTGTAGACCCAGCTGGAATAGCTTCACAAAGTTTACCACTTAGGTCCCCAGACTTGACACAATTCCTGCCCTTCCTAAGGCACTATTGTTTGGCTTTTTCTTTGAGCTACCTTGGTATATTTCCAATAAATTACCTTTTTTAAAAAACTTGCTGATTTCTGATTCTTGCAACCCAAAGAATCTTAACTAATACAAAGGGAAATAACTTACTGATCTCTGTTTCTTGCAACCCAATGAATCTTAACCAATACAAAGGGAAATAACATTGAGGGTTAAATAAATTAAATCAACAATTAGTAAAAGGATACAGAATTCTTCCAGATTTATATTTTGTTAAAGCCTAATTGATACTCTCGGTAAAAATAAGGACATCAGACATGTTAAGTAGAACCCAGTGTTGAAACCTCTCTGAAGTAGTACTGTGTATGTCAGAGAGGCTGTAGTAGGGTCACTAAAAAGGTTTCTATTTTTTTGCTGTGGGGTAAAAATGTTTATTCTCATCACATGACAACCTAGATAAAGATGCGCCTCCAGATCATCGCCTCCTTCTGGCTCTAATTATATGCCCACTGAACAATCACAATTAACTGAGTGTAACATCAAGTCCCCACTTACCTCAACATTGGCAACAAAGTGATCTGTATTGAGAATGTTAGCATTTTAAAGGGACAGGTCCTACTTTGAAAGAACTCTATCTCTATGCATTTGGTTACTATGAGTCTCTTCCACAGAGTATAATAATTTCTTAAGCTGGCTTGTGGTCCTAACATGCTAAGGAATACAATCTTGGCTGCCACAAATTTACAAGGAAAATCAGTTTCTGAGCCCTTGATGCAATCTTCTTGTCATTGACTCTCATCCCCCACTCCCACTCTGCTGCATCAGATTTCAACATCTGTATAACAGTCCCCATCCCCACAAAAACTCTTGTGCTCATTCGTTTATTTTGAGTTTATTTTTTAATCTATCAATCACTATATTAGGTAATGAAGATATAAAAGGGCAAAAAAATGGATCATAACTAGTATATTAATAACTAATAATTTACTAATATGCTAATAAATGTAACAAAGAACTAATAGAAAATTCTATTAGGACATATAAGAGGGTGACTTACCCAAGTTAAGGTTGCAAGGAATGTTCCCCTGAGAAAATAACACTGAAGATGAGACCTGAAGATGACCCTAGTTTCTTCCCTCTAGACCGTTTTCCCACCACTACCAAACTACTCTTGATAGAGTTTCCAACACTTCCGTTATGTCCAAAATCTCTGCCTGCTAGGAATATAGTTTAACTGAAGAGACCTATCTCTGGGAGCCACTGGACTAAGTGGTGATTTTTTTTTTAATTTATTTATTTGTCAGAGAGGGAGAGAGAGCGAGCACAGGCAGACAGAGTGGCAGGCAGAGGCAGAGGGAGAAGCAGGCTCCCTGCCAAGCAAGGAGCCCGATGTGGGGCTCGATCCCAGGACGCTGGGATCATGACCTGAGCCGAAGGCAGTCACTTAACCAACTGAGCCACCCAGGCGTCCCGGTGATTTTTAATGTCCTTTATAGATCTAAAGATTTTATAATTAGTTTTCAGTACACATATAACATTCTATATTATGGGAGTCCTAAAATTAGATGGATGTCCCAGGTGTATTTTTATGTAAGAAAAGAAAATTACAAAGAAATGTAGATGGTTACTCCATTTTTAGGAAAATGAACAACAACAATGTACTGCTAGGTGTTTTTGTTGTTATACAATTTTAGGAGCATGGAGAAATACATAGAGGAAAACACATCAAGCTATTAACAATGATTTCCTAATGGGAAGAAAGAGGGTAAGAAGAATAAAAAAGGAAAAATGAGCTATAGAATAACTTTTTTAAATTTATTTTATTTTATTTTTTATTTCTTTTCAGCGTAACAGAATTCATAGTTTTTGCACCACACCCAGTGCTCCATGCAATGCGTGCCCTCCATAATACCCACCACCTGGCTCCCCCAACCTCCTACCCCCTGCCCCTTCAAAACCCCTCAGGTTGCTTTTCAGAGTCCAGTCTCTCATGGTTCATCTCCCCCTCCAATTTCCCTCAACTCCCTTCTCCTCTCCATCTCCCCATGTCTTCCGTGTTATTTGTTATGCTCTGCAAATAAGTGAAACCATATGATAATTGACTCTCTCTGCTTGACTATAGAATAACTTTAAAATATAATTTAATTTCAAGTAAAAATTCAATTGTAAATATCCTATTTACATATTATTTCTAAAAATCTGTAAAAATTGAAAATATATAGTTTTTTTTCCTACCAAACAGAGGTATCATGAATAAATAACAGTATCAATTAACTGATTAGGTGACAAGATCACAGCAATTTGTATCATTGGTTTATGGTTCCATTTTAATACTACACTTCCAATTAAGTAATGTTTAAGCTTGTGATTTTAAATAAAAAATACTTCCACTCCACTTCAAAGGATCGCTTTAGTTCAGCTTCTCCATCTCCCTTCAAGTGATTTCCCACTACTTCCCAAATGCATCCACTAAGCACTTTTTATCAGTAACCTTCAGTTTTATGGCTTTTGTGATAAATGTCAAGGTGTGTGGGGAGGGGGAGAGAGAGAAAGATTTCTTCAATTCTGCTCTGTGGCATGCACTGTACTATGTACTTCACATTCATGACTCCCTCTAATCCTTACAATAATGTTACAGTGAAGGAATTATACTTTTTCCCTCTTACAATTAAGGATGATGGGTTAAGTAACTTTCTTGAGTTGACCACACCTAAGGGGCAGAACTTGAGTTTTCACATAGGACAGCCTAATTATAAATTTCATCCTTTAGCCACTATGTTTTGCCTTCTGTTCTCCTTTCCATGCTTACCTCCCATGAGTCTTCCAATGGGCTGCATTCCAGCCCTACCAGACATGATGGACTGCTTGCATTTTCTATCACAGACCACTCTTTCTCTCACCCAATCTCCTCTTCCCAATCTTTTCCACCTCCACTTCCTCATTTTTTTCCTCCTTCTCTCTGTGTCCGTCTCCCTCTTCTTCCCCTCCATTTACTTCGTTCGGAATATAACACTTCTCTTCTATCTGTATATGAAGTAAACTCCTATTTGTTTCCTAAGACTCAGCTCAACTATCCTCTCCTTCTACAAATCACCCAAGGCATGGCATATCCAAATAGACTTGAGAACTTCCTCTTGACCCCCATTATGTCTATTGTAATACCTCTATTGTAATACTCATCACTGCCATAATTATTTGACTATTTAGGCACCATCTCACAATCAACTTTCCTCCCCCTGACTGTGAGCCATTTTTGCCGGAAACTATATTAACTTATTCTTAGTAATTCCAGAATCTCCTAAAGGACTCAGGACAGAGCAAAACTAAATGCATGCTAAATGAATAAATAAATGAAATGTTCCGTAGAGTTCAGTACACATGTCCAGGTTCATTTAGAGAAGACAGATAAATGAACAAAACAGAATGAACATGATAGTTTGCCCTCTGTTCTTAGAAGATAGCATAGGCTCTCAGATAAGTTAACAGTCTGAAGAAGGTTTTGCATCAGAATAATTAGCTGAAAAGTACAAAGTTTCAGAGAAATTACGTATTACTTACAAACACTAAGTTTTCCATCACAGACCTGTAAACTGAACCCTAACTTAGGGGTGTTCAACCACATCAAAGATTCCTTTATCCTCAGTGTGTTTTAGATAGTGGGTGTTTCCAACAATGAACCGTGTAGACTGATGACTAATGATAGCAGTAGCCTCTTTAGTTCTCATCCCTAGAGGAAGAAGAACTCTCATCAAGAATTAGATTTGGGGGGACGCCTGGGCGGCTCAGTTGGTTAAGCAGCTGCCTTCGGCTCCGGTCATGATTCCAGCGTCCTGGGATCGAGTCCCACATCGGGCTCCTTGCTCGGCAGGGAGCCTGCTTCTCCCTCTGCCTCTGCCTGCCACTCTGTCTGCCTGTGCTCGCTCTCTCTCCCTCTCTCTCTGACAAATAAATAAATTTTAAAAAAATTTAAAAAAAAAAAGAATTAGATTTGGGGCACTTGGGTGGCACAATCAGTTAAGTGACCAACTCTTGGTTTCAGCTCAGGTAGTGATCTCAGGTTTGTGAGATCAAGCCCTGAGTCAGGCTCTGCACTCAGCACAGCATCTGCTTGGGATCCTCTCTCTCTCTCCCCCTGCCTCTCCCACTTATGCTCTCTCTCAAATAAATAAATAAATCTTTGAAAAAAAAAAGTGGGGGGTGCCTGGGTGGCACAGTTGGTTAAGCATCCAACTCATGGTTTCAGCTTGGGTTGTGATCTCCAGGTCATGGGATCAGACCCCACGATGGGCTCAATGATGGGCGTGGAGCCTGCTTGGGATTCTCTCTGCTTCTCCCCCTACTCACATGCTCTCTCTTTCTCTTTCTTAAATAAATAAGTATATAGATAGATAGATAGAATCTTTAAAAAAAAAAAAAGTAGATTGCTCTTCAACAAATGGTGTTGGGAAAATTGGACAGCCACTTGCAGAAAAATGAAATTGGACCATTTCCTTACACCACACACGAAAATAGATTCAAAATGGATGAAGGACCTCAATGTGAGAAAGGAATCCATCAAAAACCTTGAGGAGAACACAGGCAGCAACCTCTTCGACCTCAGCCGCAGCAACATCTTCCTAGGAACATTGCCAAAGGCAAGGGAAGCAAGGGCAAAAATGAACTATTGGGATTTCATCAAGATCAAAAGCTTTTGCACAGCAAAGGAAACAGTTAACAAAACCAAAAGACAACTGACAGAATGGGAGAAGATATTTGCAAAC